>OX422213.1:649059432-649288865 GCA_949130495.1 Sambucus nigra
CACATACCACCCAATTCTTTAATTTCTTTGTGCTCACAACGTGATTACAACACTTGGGTACTCTCAATCACCCTAGAAATCGAAATTTTAAATTTCTTCTTATCATCGTTCCACCCTTCAACTCGTGGTGATAAAACAAAACTTTCAATGCTTTCTTACCACACTACCGGCTCCACTGGCTTTAATTCACAATTCAACTTCCAACTTATAGATATAATTACCTGCTCCTATTACAACCGAGGTACCAAACTCATAGACTAATGACCAAACATCTTCCTACTTCTAACCTTACGCTAAGTTTCATGCGTGGGATGTCTCACAAAGAGAAATCCAAACAAGGAACCCCCCCCCCCCCCGATACACTACTACCTAGCATTATCGGTTATCGAAATCCGTTAGGCCCTCCATCCATAAGATGTACCCCTTTATTCCGTCTCTTGACAGAAAAGTTACATCTCCTCCCGTAATTACATTTAACAAAGAACATTTCGCTAATTGTACAATCGTTCAGTATTGGTGGTAATCCCATTCCATAAACCTCGAATACATACAATCGGGGTTCTCGAAATCCTGTCCCCAAACATATAGGTATAACTCTTAACTCTCACATCTCGAAAGAATAGATATCTCAATGCGCTCTTCCTATCACCGAGTCCTGAGCGCTAAACATAATAATGAATTAAATCTTTTCGCTCAACGGTAAACCCAATACATACTGAATCATAACAATAAAGTCCATACATATACCGGGATCGAATATCTTGAGCCCACTATCCCCTCCTAAGTCTCTAGAATAGATATAAGTGCGAGTCCGACCCTCTCGCAGGCGAGGCCTCGCCAGAACAAAGCATGTTGCACTAATGCAACCATTTTGATAGCCTTGAAATAACTGCCTATTATTGTACTAACCATTTATATAAAGTTATAACCAAGATAATATCATACTCGTATATCACATCACTAAAACGAGTAATCTCAATAAAGTATATAACACTATTAATACACTCATTCATCCTCCGTAGATAGCACTAAAGAAAATCCCGCTACACTAGGGAAAATATTCACATAATAATAATATTTATAGTTATACGCATTAAACTCGTCTCACATGCTAATTTAGCAATTAACAAAATATAGTGACTCCCTCGTGTCACATACAACACGCCTCATCCTTCGATAATAAAACTCATACTTCTACCTTGCCAATCGTCTTAACTGCACCAATGGTCCCCAGACGTAACACGTCTGTCCAAACCAAAATAAAAACTACTTTAATCGTTGTCCTTTACTAGGCATCCTATTCTTGTCCCTTTACTCACTTCGAGAAAACATTAATGCATGTGAATCACTCTTCACAAAATACCTCTACACATAATTCACTTATTATCTATCATACTAACCATATAAGGACTGTCCTTCTCTCGAAATTTGGTAGGTTCGATTCCTGATGGCTACCCCCATTGTTCCCTTAGCCTTGTTGGCCCTAAAGAACATGCTACTGGCTACAGTAGTCCTTACTGAATTCACCATCGCTCGGTAAGAATTCAGCTATCTGACTCATTTAAATGGGTCCCCTGATGTGTATCCACACCCCCTTGTGGTGCTACACTACTACCGTTGCATCCAATCTTATTCTTGACTAAATTCTTCTATTCTTTTAGCTTCCCACACAAAGAAGCATTATCATCTCCATTGACAAATCACGGCATTTTCAATCTCTGAATCGACCGTCCAGCAGAATTCCCTTTTAAGTGTTATTAACTATATTTACGAGTCGATATGCCACTTGGAGTCCTCTCCTCCATTTGTATCTACATCCTCCGATACAAGATTTGCTAACGGTTTAGATTCATATTCACAAATGGACCTCTGTCAGGTCCTCCTATGATGAGTTCAGAATAACGTGCACATCTTATTATGAACACCTGATGAAGGAACGTGTGGTTAAACTGTACCTAGGGTCCTTCTATTGACGCAACATTTCACTATTAAATGTGGTGGTTGACTTCCACTATTATAACTTTGATCCGATGAGTCAAGAAAAATTTTACCCTAAATTTTCACTTCTAGTTAACCACACTCCGCCATACTCCCAAGCCTTTGAATGTGTTACCTTCATTGGGTGGCACACACAATTCCCGTATTTCTAGAATTTTCACTGATGATTCTCCTTAATTTGCCATTTGACCCTCTCCCAAGCATTCTATGTTGGGTGAGTCTAATCTTGCACCTCTTTCGACAATAGCAGCATTTGGAAATATTAGGTTGCGCCCTAGCCATCTTTATAGTCCTGGCTTCTCGTGCCATAATAGGGGTGACCTTAACTACGGTCATCATCCTCGAATATACTCTACAACCTCAAATAAGCCTTGCCTCCTGTTGTCCGCCCAACGGCCCTTGCCTGCAATATTCCATTGTTCGAACACGCCCGAATGCAAATACGATTCACTAATGTACATATGTTATAGCAGGAGAACGGAATCTCACCATAGAAATCAACAATCCTAAACATAGGGCTCTATATCAAACAAAGCAACGCTGGAAGCATAATAAGCCGCATAGATCCTAAGGACACTAGAACCTGATGTTCTGATACCACCTGAGACACCCCGCCTAATTAAATACCGGGAGATCAGTCTTTTATTAAATTCAAATCAAGGTGAACAGTTGGTTCATTCTTAGCATCACTGTCGCAAAATAAAATATACCAATTTAAACACCCCAAATAATTAAGCTAAGTGTCAAAACAATTTAAAACTTTATTTCCATTTTATTGAATCCAAATATGTAAACCCTTTTAATGACCAACAGTTTAAGAATCACATAAATACTAAGGATGGCAATAACACCCAAGAATTAAAACCATCCAGATAAGCCAAACCAGTTTAAAACTTTAAATGAAACCATCCTGACAATAGATAACTCCCAAGGAGTACTGAATACAGAAAATACAAATAAACATAGATCTCTGATATAACCAAACTGAATAGGGAAACGGACGACACATGCCCTAACTATGAAGAACTAAAACAGGAACTGAATCAATGAAGAGCTCGTCTAAAACAAAGGCCTGCAACTCCCACATAAGTTGCAGCGCGTCCAATCCCTGTGGTTGGGCACATGTAATACATATACATATATATACAAGAGAGAGAAAAATACAGGAAACGGGTCAGAGCCCGAGTGTAAAATAGTTTTAAAAATAGTTTAGAAAGTATTTAAAAATGCTTACCAGTTGACGTCACATACATGTTAGTACTCGACACTCTCTTGAGAATTCTCACCTCTCATCTAGTGTGCACGCCTATCGTACTACTAAAATGACTCATAACTCTAACTCAATTCTCCTCCCATAGATTCTGATTCACGAGACCGTATGTCTATGATTTATTAAAATAACATGTTATTAAGGGACATTTATGTCAATTATGAATATCTCAATCAAGCATTTACTACGATTAGGAACATTTATTAAATATTTATCTACCTACACACACAGTAGAAGATTACCAGGTATATGTACATATATATATCACTTATACAATATATATATACTAATCGGCACCCCACATAAAATCTATGGTGCTGGCATACTCTGCTATCAAGTCCTCGTATCTCACGAACAAAAAGGAAAATACTAGTTCGGAATCACTCTCGAACTGTATTAACACAAAACACATATATTGGAGGAGAATCATAGTTCCAAGTCACTAAGAGGTCAGCACATACCCTCACGTCTCTTATGACCGTCTGACTATCATTCTCAGATAGCCTGTACCAAGGGCACTATGCTCTAGGGTACAAGTCAATATCCCCCATAAAGGTCACATCAGAATAAGACTGTCCTGACGCGAAAACCTCCGTGATAGCAAGTAGCGTGGGTATTATTAGACATAGATATTCAAATAATATATATACATGCACTCATATATACATTTACATTATTCAGCTAGGTACACCCACTACCCATAATATTTTAGCTCTACGTGGCACATAATGTCCGAGTCCTATGTATAATTAAATCATTCTTTCATTTTCTCAATTTTCGCATGTTCTTAAGTACTTCTCGTCTCTCGAAGTGTTTCATATAGATAAGCATAAAATCAGTAGGTGCACCCTCACTACTATACTGGTCTAAATCTTTCTCAATTCTCACAAGACATACTATAACGTACGCACGATTTCCCACTAAATTTATATTCTCGAAACCCCACGGTTAATCTCATATAAACTCGTCTTACCCGAACCCTACTATACCCTACTAGTCCCTCTCATGTTCCATTATGGTATTTAAGTTATGCCCAAAGGTTCTCATAGATTAAGGTTGGATTAATCGATACGAGGAATAAAAAATCAAAATCCAGGAGGGGTCGATCGATTGACAAAAAGGATCGATCGATCAATCAAGTCGATCGATCGACATTCTTGAGTCGATCGATCGATCGAACATTTATTTGCCCATAAAATCTGCATCTCAAGCCTACGGGTTTCTTTCATTTTAATTATCAAAGCCTCCATTAAAGTGTCCCAAACTCCCAACCAAACATCATAAACATTATAGCAGTAGGTGTGAACAATTTCTAACGTAAAATCTAGGAAAATTAATTAAGAAATCATCCTTAAATGGGTGGGCTACATGAACTCATCTCAAACCCTATTTATCCACATTCTTTCAAGAACTATATAATATTTCCAGAATTCTTCCTCTGATCCTCATTCAAATTCGTGATAAATGTTCTACATGTGATGAGGGCCTCAGTCTATCATGATTCTATTCCATTATGTTAGATCTAGTCTTCCAATTCACAATTTATCTCCATAAAATTTATAATTTAATTTCCTATTCTAACATGGATGGAATTTCAACTGCAAGATCAGCAAGATAAATACTTGTCTGGGAACATAAGTCTGAATTTATGAGATTTGATGATGTGGTTGTGTTCTCCTTCCTCCTATCTACACTCCGACGGTATTTGTGGTGAAAATGGTGCAATTATGGTGGCTCTAGCCTTGGAAAGCTCTTCACCTTCCTCTTCTAGTGGCCTCTATGAAATATACAGGTTCTAACACTAGAAGACAACCTCTAACACCTAATATACTTCTCTAATTTTCGTAGGTAATTAAATCCCAAAAATAAAAATTATCAAAATTCCTCTCGGGTTACCTGTTAGGCCTAAAAACGTTCCGAGACCCAAACTAAACCCTCAGGTACACTTTTCTGACTATCTCGACCCTTCCGGACACATTGACGCACTCAAAATGACCATACAGGTGACTTATAATTTATTCACTTTTTATAATAATAATTTAGTCCTGACAAGACACAGACGCGTCCCGACTTAATTTCCATAATTGTCATATTATTCATTCGTGACAATTTTAATAAATTCAATTCTACATATTACTTTACTCATTAAGTAATATTCAACAAATCAACAAATTTCCAATAATTACTAACTCTCGTCACGCTAGTAAATGTTTAAAATAAATTTCTGGATTAATATTAAATTTATTTATCTCAATTAAATTTAATTAATCCCATAATTAAATGTCATAAAAATACGGGGTATTACATGATCACTCTTACTCTAGAATGTGCATAATCATTGGAGATGATTGAATTGGTGTCATTTTCGCAAAGATTGAAAAATGTATTATGTGGATGCATAGGTTGTTGATGTTTGAAGTCCGATTTAGTCGTGTCATTTTGTGGCAATACTTTGGAGTTCGCGCCATGGCTTGTTGATAAGCTTGTGTTAAGGTATGACCCTTGTGAATAATATTGAAATAGGTTGATACGTGTTAGGTTTTACACTTGGGAGACTTAGTACATGATGATGTTCATCATGGTTTTAGAGATAGCACACGAAATGGAGTGTTAGGCTTGATTATAGCACCTACATATGCAACCTGTATGGCTTATTATGAATCTAGTGAGGAGAATCATTAGGTATTAGGCATGTATAATGCTTGAAAAATTGAAGTGACATTGTAACTAGTCCGATAGTTATGATTTAGAATCACATAGGACGTTGCTAAGGATTGTATCGATGGTCCGTAGAGTAAAATCATGTGAGTATTGTGTTTCACTAGGTGATAAAGATCTCGAGGTTTGAGAGTTAGCAACCGCATGTGGTAATTATGGAGACTTGAGTAGGTAGGTCGGTGACTAACATTAAGAAATGAGGAATGTGACTTCGCTTTAATATGAAGGATAAAAAAGTAACATTAGTCTTAAGGAGGAAAATCTCGCGTTATAGCTTCCTAAATGAATTAGTTCCCATGTCGTTGTCTTTGAAAAAGGGTAGGTGTGATTAACAATTCAATCCAGGGGGCGTGCGCACGTGTAGGTGGATAAATATTTTAGACTTCAAGTGTAAATTGTGCTTCTTACTTTGTGTAGCATGGATTGTTTCCCAAATTCAATTATTTCATTATGGCGTGGCAGTCGCCTGATCTATTACATCTTATTATGTCTTCTTTGATCCCGATGATGGGAAGTTATTGCGTCTGTTATGAGTCAGTATTCAGGTGTAACGTTGCATAATCTCAATAATGATGCGAGATAGGTCGAGTTAAGGCTGATGCGTCACGGTACATGAGTACGCTCTTCTTTGAAAGCACTTCTGTTTTACACTAGTTTATGTGTACGCGTGGTCTCACATTTTTGCATGTGCTATTTGGTTGCATTAGGTTAACATGTTTCATTAGTTGACCAGTGTAGCTAGCTACGACTTGGTCATGGATTTCGAGGTTGTGAATCGAGGATATTATGAGCATTAAAACCTCATATAACATTAGATGTTAGTGTTGCACTTTAATTGGAATTGTCCGGATTGAGGAGGTGATCTCTCGTGTATATTTGTGTTGTGGTGCCTAGTATCACCCTAGGCTAGTGTAAGGATCTCGTATGAGATATCGATCGGGTAGACCAATGGGATTAGATGACCGTCTCATGATTAATGATGTGATGACTAGTGATATTGAGGTTGTATCAGCCTAGGATAAGCGTGATCCAAAATTATTGAGGAAACGTATGCTTGTAAATTCTAACGTAAGAAGGATTCAAGATGATGAGTTCATTAGTGGTAGCGTGATATTTTCTGAATACTAGTTATTTCGAGGGATCATTTTGATGGACGAGTTAGGCATGCTCTGGATTAGTAGTAAGACCTTAGTGTCCTCCATGGTTGGGTTAGCAATGTAATTGATGAAAATGATATCTTTGGTTTTTAGACCATAGTGTTGAGGATACCTTGGGATTGGAAACTGGTTATAGGTAACTAAATTCTAAGGGTAATGACCATGAATTTCGAGGACGAAATTTCTTAAGGAGGGAAGAATGTAATATCCTATCCTAAAAAATAAGTATTTAATGATAATCGAAATATTATATTCAAAGTAAAATTTGAGGAATAAATATATAAGGGGATTACGCCAAATGGCACGAAAAGTAATTAAGGAGAAAAAATCCCACGCCGCAGGGTTCGCTTAGATGCGTATTTAAGTTCTATTAATCCTACTAAGTATGTTGGTTAAGTTTGACGCGAAAATTCCAAGCAATGATTGTAATACGGTCATGGTTAATAGTGCAATAATTTGCGCAGTACGCGGCGCGCATGATAGGTAACTTTGCGTGATTTTTGTAGGATACATCGTGGTCCCAAATATCAAAATGACCGCTTTTATATGGTCCAAAAAATACATATAAAAATACCATGGGGGTAAAAGTCAAAAAATAAATAAATAAAATATTTTTCATCAAAAAATAAAAGTGCTCAGAAAATTATGAAAATATCCAAATCGACTTAAAATTTAATTTTGAGCAACTTTCTCTTCTTCGACGTCTTCGAAAAAAATCATTTAGACCTATTTAAGATGGATTTTCGTCAGCACGCGTCGCGTAGGACACGAACTTGCGCGAATTGTTTAGAACAATTCGTAATTCAAAAAAATATTCCGACCTAGACTCATAAAAGTATAAAGAATATTACCATGCGAAGAAAAATCGAAAAAAATATATATATTTCGCGCGGAGGTCGCGATTTTTGCGCGCCTTGTATAGGACAATCCGAGACGCCAAATGAGTATTGTAAATATGATTTTTCAGCTAAAAAAATGCAAGGAATATGATTCTTAAGTTAAAAGTTTCAACAAAAAATTGGGGTTGTTATCAAAAGTGAAGCAAATCAACATTTTGTGGGTGTTTTGGGGAATTTTTCAAATGAGCTTTGGTGGTCACATGTTTGTGCATTATGTTATCACTTTCCTACCTTGGTTTGGAGGTCTTGGTAAGTATTTTACACGTTTTTAGCACATCAATACTTGTTATTTCTCTCAAAGAGTTGGGTGTGGGGGCATTTGGGGTATTTAACCCTTTAAGCATTTAGAGAGTATTTAAATGGGAGTTAGCCCCTTTGGGCATTTTAAATCATATTTCTCTTTTCTCTCTCTCAAGCTTGAGAGCTTCTCCCATCCCAACCACCACAAACTACACCACCACTCCTCCACCATAGGCCACCACCAAAACACTACCCTTACACCATTTCTATAGTGTATTCAACCCCAAAAGACTCATTTTCACCATGGTTGAAGAAGATCCTCGAATTTTAGGAGTTTTTTGAGAAAAATGAAGGTGAGTTTTTATGGAGTATGAAGAAGGAGATGAAGTGAGTCTTGCTTAGAGGTCAAATGGAGTCTTTGGAGGAGCTTTTGACAATCCCTTTAAGGCCACCTTTGGAGGTGGGGGTTGCTTCTCCTATATCAACACCACCATTTTTAGAGTATTTGAGGTGAGATTTACTAACCTTGGTTTAGAGTTGTTGATGAGCATAGTTTCAATTAGTTATTTGCGCATATTGGGCTTAATATGTGTAGGATTTGTGAATGGCTTGCATCCATGAGATAAATTAGTTAATTAGTGTGACTTAATGAGTAAATGGATTTCTTAGTGAGAGAAATAAAATACAATTTTATGGAAGATAAAAATGTAGAAAATAATCATCTGTGTAGTTTTTTTCTAATAAAACTCAAATTATACATTTTTATGGAATAAAAATGTAAGAAATGTCATTTTGGCATATTTTAGTGAAAAATAAATAACAAACATTTTATGGAATAAAAATGTTGAAAAATAATATTTTTGTTGAAAAATAAAGAATAAATAAATATTTCAAGGTTTTGGAATATTGAAAGATAATAAGTTTTTCGAAAATGGGCATTTTAGAAATAATGGTGTTAAATGTAATAAAATGATTGAAAATAAAGCTTTATTAAATGAAAAATATGTTTAAACCATGTAGTAGGATTTATGGGTTTAAAATTCACATTCTCTTGCATATAAACTTGTGGTATTTTGACATAGAGTGTATAAATAAATTTAGAGAAGATTTTGTTGGATTTAAACAAGAGATAATAAAAGTTAGAATTTTAATCTTCAAACTGTGCATAATTGAGACTAAAGGGCATAGAGGGTATAAATTTAAAAGACTACGTATAAATGAAAGAAATGGCATTTTCTTAATAAAAATAGTCTTAAGCACAAATGTACGTCTTGAATAAAGAAGTAAAGAAATATGAATGTTGGTAAAAAAAATAAGTATTAGTTAGGTGTTAATGGGCAAACATGGAATGTTTAGTGAGTGTAACTTACCAATAATGTGAAATATTAATACTCATGAGATTATAAAAGGATTATCGGTGTAAAGGTATCTCCAATCAAAATAAATGTAAGTGTAAAAAGGTGTTAAAGAGGTTAAAACACTTAAGGAGTTGGTGTGTATAACTTAATAGTGTTTCAGGTGAAATTAATACTTACAAAAAATGAGTAAAAGTGTGATTTGGAAACAAATGGTTAAAATGGTAATTTTACTTAAAGTGGAACATTTTTAAAAAAAAAAAGTCGAAAAGAGTGTTACACAAAGTGGTCCTCAATGAATATGATTTTTGGAGTTGAAATTAAGGTTAAAGTGTAAAGGACATGAAATATTAAACTTTCAAAGTGTAGCACAATATGGGGCGGTAAAGTCCCGAGTGTTGGCTTCGGCCGGATAAAAAGGAAAGTGGATTAATGTGAACATTGGAATAACGTGGAATATATTGAAAAGATAATGAAATATTCGGATGATGTCGGAGAAATAATTAAGCAGGGCATGACATCCCTAGTGGTGAAAGACTCCAAAGTAACTGCAGTAGCATATGGCGGAGGAAATCGGTGGTGAGAGGCCACGAAGTCCGTGGTTGTTGGATAAATCTCAAAGATAATGATGTAATCGAAACATGATAAGAGATGGGTTATAAGATAAAAATAACTTAACTTGTGTGAGTGATTTAAAGTGTTGATTAACGAATGTGGAGAAGTAAATTGAGAATAATGACAAATGTCCATATGGGAAGTGAAGTGGTTAAAAAAAGTGACTTGATGGGTAATCAAGCTACCTAACAATGTTTAAATTCATAATAACACAAGTATGCATGTTATACAAGGCTTTAAATGTAAATGAACATTCCTTAACGCGATATTCACGTGTTGAAAGGAAGTCTTAAGTAAAGATTAAGAAACTCTGGTGTGAGTTAATGTACGTTGAGTAATAAACGTTTGAAAGTGAATGAAAGGTTTTTCTAATAAGTGTAAATTATTTAAGTGCGTGAGTTGATGAGAAGAATATGCTAGTTTTAAGCATTATTTACAAAATGATTATATTGTAAAGACAGGGATAATAAACAGTATCAAATAACGTTTTCGAAATAAAACGGTTTAATACATTGAGACATAAATTTTCCAATAGTATATATATATATATATATACTTATTTTCACATGCATGTGACAGTAGCGTGTGAGTATTTTGTTTTTGTCGTTCGTTTCTATATTGCATATGTATAGTTCCCACTGAGCATTCTGTTCACATCCCTCCTTTTGTCACATCAAGTTATATGCTACTCCGTACTTTGAGAGTGTTATACAGGTAAGTAAATATTTACATTTGCGATTAGTGGCTCTGTTTACTTGGCCTTAGGGGCACTTCCCTTGGGTCCGAACACGTAGTTGATGAAAAATGGAATCGCATGCTAACAAGAGTAACATTATATAATAATAATAATAATAATAAAACTGGACTAGAAACCTTATTTAGGTTGTTTCACTAGATTTCACAATTAACGTACGAACCGGATCGGGTTGATCCTTTATTAAACTTTAAATCCGAGTCGGGACGTTACATATTATGTAGTGATAAATGTGGAAATGGGAGATTTTAGGAAAATTGGGGAATTTGGGAAATTGAGAAAATTAGAAAATTGGAAAATTGTACTCGAGTCTCGGACTTTAATTCGAAACGCCTACGTAGCCTATAAAGGCATCAAAGTCCACGTAGTTCGAATGCGGCATAGGGGTTTGGTTTATCCCATAGATTCGGATAGAATTTTATTATATGTGTATGTGTAGAAAATGTGTTTTTGGTTTTGAA
The DNA here is from genome assembly GCA_949130495.1 of Sambucus nigra. Lineage (NCBI taxonomy): Eukaryota > Viridiplantae > Streptophyta > Magnoliopsida > Dipsacales > Adoxaceae > Sambucus > Sambucus nigra. The sequence goes on from OX422213.1 coordinate 649,070,900, forward strand.
AAAGTGTGATGGGTAATTCCGTTCGATATTTACGAGTATAACCCTCTTTGATTTGTTTTTGGGTTTTTTTTTGTAGAAAATAAAGTATGCGCAATATATTAATATAAGTGTAGATATTAATGGGTATGAATTAAAGTAGGAACTAGATTATGAAATTAATGAAATTTATGCAAAAATAAGAAATTTAAAGAGAGCGAGAAGGAATTGGACCTTCTTTGAAGCTTGATCTTTGATCATTGATGAAATCCCTTGAATGTTGATGAGAGAAAATGTGATTTTACAAAATTGAGTATGAAAAGGATGGGAATGTAAGCTTCAATGGAACTTCACATGGGGAACTTCGCTGATTTCGAGAGAATGTTACTGAGATCCTTGAGGCTGATGGATCTGAGGTGTTGTTATCCTTGGTAGTGAGATCATGGCCACCTTTTATAGGGTCAAGGGGTTGCCTATCGTCACTCCCCTTTTCCTGCCTATCGACAAGTGACCCTAGACACACTACCGATAGGTAGGGTTCTGGACCTGCCAATTGGCAGTAGGGGTGGGCACGGTCCAGTCTAATCCGGGTTTAGGCCTGGATCAAATTATTCGGTCCTATATGATACTAGACCGAATTTGGACTGAATAATTCGGTTAACCTATTTTATCGGTCTAGGTTAATTTTGGTCCGGTTCGGTTAAAAAAATGGTCCAAATTTTATTTGTTAGATGATTTTTCTAAAATGTAAAACTTACAGTAGATATATATTCAGAAAATTACAATAAATTTAATTCAGCCTACAGTAGATACATGTTCATAAAAAACAACCTACAGGTAGTTGATTAGTACTGAGTATATCCTCTAACTATTAGTAAAAATAAAGTTCAAAAGGGTAGCCTTTTCTTTGCTCCCTTTTTTGGGTTTATTGTTTACATATAATAAGAAGCTTTTTTATTTTCATATCCTAATAACACCAAACCATCACTTGATCATCAAAATTGGTTGTTGCAATGCAATAAGACGTTCATAAAAAAGAAATACCTGATTGTCTCACGGGTAGTTGGGCAGATGCATCGCGAGCTGGATTCTCAGGTTCCATGCATCGCGATTAGTTGAGAGTAGGGAGGAAGAAGGAAGAAATGCCTATGATGTGAATTAAGAGTAGAGAGCAGAGATTAAGTAGCGTCGTCACGAGAGAGGGAGAGAGAGAGAGAGAGAGAGAGAGTTTAGGGATGAAATGAGAGTTTGGGGTAAATGTTTTGGGGTTGGGCGTCCGTGTGTGAGAGTTAAGTTTAGTTATGGTTCTAAAATAAGATACATGATATATTTATATTAAATTAATATATATTATATAATATTAAAATAAACAGTCCGGTCCGGTCCGAAGACCGAATTTAAAATGTACATTTTAGACCGAACCGAATATATTAGGGTCTCTTAAATTAGGACCGAATTAGGATCGATTTATAAAAAAGCCTATAAATATGGGTTCGGTCCGATCCAGTTGGATCAATCGGGTCGGTCTTTTTTTGTCCACCCCTAATTGGCACTCTCGTGAAGATTTTTTTGGAAAAACGGTCGTAAAACGTAATCCGTTGATTCAAATTGCGCACGTGGTATACCCTTAGAAAGGTATTTCAGGTATCTTCAAGAGTCCTTTGGACCGCCCCCGGGTCCAGGAGTTTACTTTGGGTCAAATGTGGCTCGAAAGTGCACGCCAGTCATTTGGACGGGAGATCGTCGAACGAAAACGGATCGTTCGTCCGCATGGTAAGTCAGAATCGCGCACGGGGCAGACCGTTGGAAAGGTTAGGAGATTTACTTCGACATTCCAAAGAGTTTCTCTTAGTATGGAAAGTTAACTTTGGTCAACTGGGGCTCAGAAGCGCTCAGTAATATCTCGGAGTAAAACGAATCGTTCACCCGTACCGTAGGTCAGAATCGCGCACGGGGTGGACCGTTAGAAAGGGTATTTAATGCCCTTTGGAGATTCATTCAGTCGTTCGATCTAAAGAGTTAGCCTTAGTCAAACGAAGGTCGGGATCTCCCAGTGGAATATTAGGGGTTGTAATGCTCTTCATAAACAGAGAGAGGTAACACTACAAGATAATGTAGTTTGGTTGACATTTTATAAATGTCGGTATAAGGGGAGAAAGTGTCGGGGATACCTTTCCCGACATTTTGTCCGACATTTATAACAAATGTCAGAAATTTCAATGTCGAAAACGTATTTTATAAATAACGGCTTAGGTTTTCCCGACATTTGTTGTGACATTTAATAAATGTCGTTAAATCCCCGCCAATGCAAAAAAATAACCGACATTTATGGTAAATGTCGCTAAAACACTGTTTTATGACACTTTAGAAAAATGTAGGATTTTACATTTGATTATAGCATGCCATGCCAAAACATCAAAAATTACCAACCAAATCATAATGTAGCATTCTTGTAATAAACCAATCCAATTATTATGTCAAAATCAAACAAACACATAAATGAACGAGAAAATAATACACAAAAGTATGTCATTAAGCGATAACATAAACATCTATAATATTTACAATTCCAAACTAAAGTGTATTTTACCCCTAAAAATACATATAAGCTTTTCAAAATATCCTCAAACTTCAAAGTCATTCTAAGCCAAAAAAAATCCAACAAAGTAGAATTTCTTCATTTAACCATGCAAAATATAATATTCTTCATCAAACGACACGAATGAATGCGACGTGATCTGACTAGAAAAAAAATTATAAGAAGTTTAAATTTTTAGGCACGTAAAACTTATTAAGAACATACCCATTTCATCATTTAGCGTGTCTTTTTTGTCCTCTTCGTTAAATGAGTCTGCAATGAGTTCAAATATTAGTACATGCGATCATTACAAACATCACATATGTAATTATATTTGAGGCTATAACTTGTCATGATTGGTGGCATAAGTAAATTTGAACATATCGAGTGGTTTCAGATATTGTATTCAGGGCTTAATTTAAGTTATTTATTTGTTGAGTTTTATTTATTGCTTAATGCTTTATCCGAACGGTTATGCCGTTTGGCGCACGAGTCGGACCATTGGAAAGGGGTTTTCGTTCCCTTCGAAGATCCAAAGATCTTTATCTCTGACGGCGAAGTTGATTAGGGTCGAATCGGGGCCCAGGAGCCCCCGGTGACCTCCGAATTGATTTTCGGTAGTAAAATGGTCCGTTCATCCGAACCGTTATGCCGATTCGCGCACGGGGCGAATCGTTGGAAAGGGTATACAGAGGCCTTAAAAGATTAAAAGATCTTTGGCTCTGATGATATAGTTGACCCGGGTCAAATAGGGCCCGAGAGCGCCTGATGGCCTCTAGATTAGTACTCGCAGTGCGACCTAGGGTTTGTAGTGAAATAGGGAGGTGTTAGGGACCTAAGGAGAGATCTACATACTCTAATTAAAACTAAACAAGGATTAATAAAACGAAACCAGGATCACATCCCCGCTATGGGCTAAATAACGCATAATAATGATCTTGGTTCGAAAACAATTAACCGAGCGTAATCAATTAATTATAAACATCAAACATAAAGGGCCTTACCCAAAAATGCAAGATAAACTTTCAACCGAAAATGGTCACAAATGGATTAATTTCAAAATATCGCTATAAACACTAACGTTGCATGACAAACAAAGTTAAACGCATAATATTCCAACTTTAATGCACGAGGTTTTAATTATTTGCAATTTTTCCCAAAACCTAACTTTCAAAACTCTATGCCCATTATGACGGAAACATGATCCCAACTCTTAAACTAGCCAACACACATAATTAAAATAGTTAAAACAACCAACTAATTGATGAAACAAAAATCAAATTACAAAAAACTAATAAATCAAGGCAATAAAAACATGACAACCAAGAAAATAAGGAAATAAAGCATGTACTAAAGGAAGATGATGATGAATAGTTAAGTATACTTACAAAGTGGGTTTAAACTTAAAGAGAGAGGAGGGGGAAAGCTCCCAACAACCCCAAAAAAAAAATCTAAACTAAATCGTGTTTAAAATATGTCTCTCTCAAAATAAACAAGACTTCCCCTATATAATAAGTGGGGAGAAAGAAAAAGGAAAAAGAAATAAAAAGGCAAAACTCGGAAAAAACTTGAAGCATTAATCGATCGATGATCTAGAAAAGTTCGAACTGCCTCCTTCCGAATCAATTCAGTTTGGCACCCGAATCGATTCACACGTGCTTGTGAGTGATTCTTGGGCTGAGTGATTTTAGTGTAGTACCTCCTCTGTAAGAAATCCCATAACTTTTTTGTTAAGACTCGGAATCGCGCACCATCAGTCGCCACGCGAAGATGATTCAGAGGGCTTCAACTCCCGTGAAGACATTGGGCCGAAATCCCAAATAGTGAAATGAAAATTCCCCTGCACGTGCGCTTGTCGATAAAACTTCCCGGGAACGCTACTGAACTTCACGCTAAGCACCGTAATACCTACAAAAACTCTATTATACCTCATAAAGCATGTAAACATATATAAAATAGAGATTTTTTGGTTAACGAGCATAAATATAGAAATTAAGGTACCGGGGGGGATAAAATACATATGTAAAGAGGGTAAATAAATGCAATATTTGACATGAATCATGTAGTGTGGGTGCCACAATCAAACTTATTTTTTTTAATATGTGGTGCTCGGTACAAGTTATGGATATGACTGTGTTTCAGCCGGATCGGATCGAAAGATGCCTCTTCAAAAATTTTATCGATTTTTTCGGATATAAAATAATTGTTCCAATTTTCGATCCCATTTTTTTATAAATGAAAAAAACTCCCGAATTCGAAAAAATCGAAAAATCAGCAAAAATCGGAATTCATTAAATATACTAAAAATTCATAAGTTAATAAAATTCTAAAATTTTGAAAAAATAAATTTAGGATTTTCGATTACTCAAACTTCTCATTTTAAAGAAACAAAGAAAAATGTTTAGCCCACATGTAAATACATAAGGATTTGACCCATTTTTTCATTTGTGTAGAGGTTAGGAAGAGATTCTCCATTTATAGAGCACTACTTTGGAACCCTCATCCTCTCCCAACCGATGTGGGACATGAGAAAGTTTCAAAACATCTGGAAAAAAATGAAAAATATTTCGAAAAAAATTGAAAATGATTCGAAAAAATCATAAAATTCAAAATTCAAAACTATTTTCGAATTTTGATCTTATTTTTTTGGGAAAAATTGAAAATCGACAAACTAAAATTTCATTCCAAATTCGGAATAAATTGGATAGAAAATAAAAAAAAAATCAGAAGTTCGGAAAAAAAACACAGCGCTAGTTATGGAGGTGCGTTTCGCACCACTCATAAAAAATTAGAAATTTACATGTAAGGGTGTGTTTGATATCCCTTATTTGCCATAAAAAAATGTGACAAATGGTGACAAATAAATGATTTGCCCACTATTTTGTGTGTTTGATTTATCTTATTTGCCATTGAAATTTTTTCATGGATACCCATGTCCACAGGCAAATTCGTAATCATTTTCTCACTTTTGTTGGCAAAATTTGCTTTGTTATATAGCAAAGTGAATTTTTTCGACAAAATTTGCCATCCTTTTTAAATTTTTTTGATTAAAATCTGTTTTTCATTAAAATAGTTTTTATTTTGTTAAAAACCGTTTGCCTGTTAAAAAATGATTTTTAATTGTTAAGAATGTTTTTTTTCTTGAAAAACAGTTTTATTCCGTTAAAACTGTTATTAGTTTGTTAAAAACTTTTTTATTTTATAATTTTTTTTTGTTAAAAATTGTTTTTATTTGTATTTTTATCAAAAACTATTTTTTTTTGTTAAAATCGTTTTTTGCTAAAAAAATAATTTTTTAATATTTTTTTCATTAAAAATTGTTTTGTTTTGTTACCAAATATTTTTTTTGTTAGTTTTTTTTTTATTTTGTTAAAAACTGTTTTGTTTTTATTAAAAACTGTTTTTTTTTAAAACCATTTTTATTTTGTGAAAAATAGTTTTTTTAAAAATGACTTCTTTTTTTTAGAACTATTATTATTTTGTTAACAATGTTTTTTTAACTTTTTTTTTGCTAAAAATGTCTTTTTAGTTTACAAATGTTTTCTTTTACAACCCATTTTACCACTTTTATATAATACCTATGCTAGTGAACTCCCAAAGCATGGCATAAATCATATATGCCTCTTGTTTCCTCCTCACGCTACAGGAAAAAAGGCTTTTTATGATGTTTTTTAATTGTCATATAAAGAATTTTATGAATTTTTTTTCGCCCATCAAAATCGTCATAGTACGGGGTGTCATAAATGATGCTTATAAAAACGACCGTAATAAATGGATATTATATATGACTGCTTTTCTAAAATCGTCATATTTGATATAAAAACGTCATAATAAATTATTTTCAAATGCTAAAAATTATCATAAAAAGATATTACTGTTAGGACAAATTTTCAATTGAGTCAATTGGTTAGTGTTGACTTAATTCCGGACAAAACTATTTGAGTCGTAGGATATAAGTTTGTGACCTTCAAGCCCATGACATTTGAGTTGAAGACGTAGCGACCTAGAGTTTGAAGATCACATCATTTTCGTGTTTCGTGCCTTGTTTGCGTCATAACCTTTCCAAGGTGTCTCAGGTATGAATGCATATGGTATATTAAGACTTGGATAGTTTTTATTGGGTGCTACATTTTTTTTGCAAACTTATGTCAAAAATTAATTTTGTATTTTTTCTAAGAAAAATACTTTTCTGGAAAGTCATTCGAACGACCTAGTTCCAACGAGATTTTACCGTCATTCGAACGACGTATTGAACGAGGACCTTTTTGTCTTTCTCTGAGATCTCGTTTGATAGATCGTTGGAATGACCACATTCGAACGAGTGTTCAAGTTTGTTCGAATGACCATTGGCTTTTTTGCCCCACTGCCTTCTCGTTCGATTTTATCGTTCAAACGACATTGCCCTTTTGGCAATGACTGTCTTCTCGTTCGAACGATCATTGCCTTTTGCCTTCGCTATAATCACGTTCGATGTCGTCGTTCAAATGATATTTCTTTGTCGTTCGAACGACATGACAATTTTCAGCATTGTGGGCAGTTTTTCAGCAGTTTTTTTAATAACTTCCCACTACCTTCTTCCCACCTTTTTAAGTAGTGTGGGAATGAACTATTTTAGAGCCTTTTTCCATCATCTAAAAGAGAGAAACATTTTGAGAAAGTTCAAGAGTTTTTGTGTTTTAATTCATGATTTAATTCTTCCATCAAAGCACAAGTTTTAGCACCCATTGTGATCCCAGTTTCAACATATCTTATGCTTTGAGATTATTGGTTTGGCATCGAGTTTCATTCTCTACCCCAAAGAGAACGTTTCTTGTGGAGGCTTCCGTGGTCGTAATTTTACATGCGGTGGACTCCGTGTGTTTGATGGCTGCATTACCCCATCGGTGAATTCCGAGACGAAGGTGGACTCCTGAGTTGTTAATTAGGCAGAGGTGGAGGAACGAAGAGCGTCAAGGCTTGCGAGGGCGTTGAGTCATTGTGTAAGTATTATTTCGAGACCTTTTTAATTTCGTACCTAGTGTACATATTGCTGGTCGTCCGAGATTTTTCTCGTTGTTGGTTTTTCTCGTACATCGTGGCATTATTGTTGTGTTTATTTTTTATCTTGCAAAATATCACACGTAGATGCATGTTTAGGTTTAACAAGATAAAAATGATTTAATCACAAAAATGATGTAGTTTGGTGCTTAATTTAATTTGGGTAATTTTTAGTTTACTTTGATTTAAGTAATTTGGCAAAATTCATGTTTGCATAAATTTGAACTTGAATTGAAGTTGTGTTTGTTTTTTAGAACTGAAAATTATAAATAGTTGTTTAAGAGAATTTTAATTTGATAAAATTAAAATTTTCAGTATTTCGAAACCAAACCCCTTTAAAAATTGGTAGTAGAGCATAATGATAGCATTTTTAGATTTTTAAATTGGTATCAGAGCCGGTTACGCTAATTTATCGTGTGATCCTGATGTTTAAAGGATTTTTGTTGTGCTTTTTTGGGTGATTTGTTTATCCCTCCTTCATTATTTATTTGTTTCTCTCGATGGGGCATCATAGTGATAAGTTGTCCGAAGTTTTTAGTGACGATGATGATATTGATATTTGAGAGGAGTTTAATGATCTTCATGGTTGTAATGAAAAATTAACTCATTTGAATTTGAAATTTGCAAAAAGAATAAAATTTCTTGAAAAAGAAAATTTATCTTTTAAAGTTGAAATTAATTTTTTGCAAAACTCTCAATCACAAAGAGATATCTTTCGTGAGAAGCTTGTGGACATCAATCGTAATTTTAAAATTTTATATGTGTCCAATAAAGAGAGTGATGATAGAGTCTGGTTTTCAAATAATGGATTAGAAGACTCTAAAGTTCACAGGGTTAATATTCGTGCCATTAATGATGATGTTATATTGATTAATGATTTTAAAGGACGTGAAAATACTGATAAGTTCGCTTGCATTGAGGGGGAGCGAGATAAACATCTAAGAATTATTGAAACTATGAAGAAGGAGTCCCTAAAGTTTGAAGTATCTAAATTTTTACTTGAGTCTAAAATTTTAAAGTTGAATGATGATTTAAAAGACTTGAGTAGTATTTGTAGTAATGGTACAGGCTCATCTTGTTCTAATGCTTTCGTTGCTAAAGCCAAAATCATTGTTTATTTTAGAGGGTCAACCAAATATAAGGACACTAGAAAATGTCATCCCATAGGTAACATTCCTCGCGTTTCACATATTCGCATTGTGGTAGGAAAGGTCACCATAGGGCGTTTTGTTATGATATTGGAAGAGGTCCTAGAAAGTTTAAGTCTAATGTCGCCTTGGTTCCCGTAACCCGTCACATTATAAACACATCTATTTGGGTTAGGAAATCACTTTTGTAGGATTTAAATGTTAGACTTGTTGATTCTCGTATGCTTGCACATGATTCCTCACATGCTATATCTTTTGGGTGATTGCTTGCATGTTTACATACATTAGCTATGCTTCATGATATATTCTTGCTAGTTATATGTTTGTTTGTCATATTTTAATCTATGCTTCATCATATATATTTTACTATAATTATAACACGTGTATCTATTATATTTTGTCTTTGTTTTATTGGGCCTTACTGAAACATACAAAAATATTTTGTGTATGCTTTGAGTTTTTGTTTAAAATTTTAAAAACCCCAAAAGATTTTTTTGTGTGTATTTTAGTTTTACACATTTTTTGCGGCATATCCTTGCGTTTGAATCCTATATCATTCCCCGCTTCCATGTGGCTAGAAATTTTGATTATGAATTTCAATGCTTCAATTGTTCTTTATCATGCTTGCATGAAGTAGTTTGACTTTGGTTTGCTTAATGGATTCTCTTTTTATATGCCTCCTCACACATATGTATATTTAAATGGTTAACTTCACATATATATTTGAGCTTTGTGAGATGTTCTCCCATCAATTTTATCATCTACATATTTTATGACTATGAGGGATTTGTGCATGTAAGAACCATTACCTGTGAGATGTATTTATATTGTTTAGAAAATAGATAAGGGTGCACGGGAAAGGGCTACGAAAGGAGCAAATCTCCTTTGCAGGAAAGCCACCGTTGGTAAGAGACTAATGAGAAGATTAAAAGCAATAAAAACAGAAAATTGTCAAAGGCCAACATATTTTAGTTTGTTTGATCTTTCAAAATAAATAGCTTCAAAAGAATTGAGAAAAGAAAAGAAAATACGTAATATATTTATTTTTTAGGGGGTGTTTAGTAGAAGATCAACGAGTTTGCACAATGAATCCTAGCTTTGCTTATTTTGTCATGGCGCTATTGATTTGTAAAATCATCAAAATTCTAGGTTTGTGTGCATTGTACTTGTTTGTTCTTTGAGTTCACTTTATCTTGTCACATGGGGCTATATTTAAGTTTGATAAAGTTTTGCATTCAAATAAAACTCCTTGAACATGTTTAAGTGATTGGGTTATAATTCTTTTGTATCTAGTTCACTCCCCTTCACTCCGTTTAACATGTAGTTATTTAGACACATTTATGCTATATGAGTGTGGAAAGTTTATCATGTTTAATGTCTTGTGTAGTGTTTATACCTATATACATGTGCTTGTGATTCATTGATACCCTTGTGTATATTTATATATGGTATCATTTGTTTTTTAGTCTTTGATTTGTCATTTAGTCCTTGTGTGATATTGGTTCAAATATGTATTTATCTTGTTGAGACTTTTCATTGATATCCCATGCTTATCTTAATAAATACTTATTGGTATCGTTTTGCTATCGCATCTTAGTTGGTATCTATTATTATTTGTGTGGATCAGTTGCTTCTTTGTGGTCTCTTGTTGTAGAAGGGGCTTGAAGGAAGTCCTGAGATTAGGGATAATTCCTTAATTGGCAAAAGTGTTTGAGATTAAGTAACCAAAGCAACTCAAGCATGGCAACTCAGCGAGGCAACTTGGCGTGGCAACTCATACTTTGGCTTGTTGTATTAATCATATTGTATTTCTGTTTATGTTGACTGTAAGCTATAACGGTTGTAATGTTGTAACGAGATTAATAACGAGTTTTAGTGTGAGGTCAAACGGTACTCGCGAGAGACCGGGCTTGGCAGGGTCTGGAAGAGCTTTCATACTCTATCGAATGACCTCACCGTGGGAACTTTAGAGGGACCTGGTTTGGAGGATTGAAAAGTGAGTCACCGTTGGGGCTTGTCCTGACCATCTTAGATACACCTGGTAAAAACACCGAAAGACCCTGACCATGGAACCTCGAGCAGAGTAGCTTGGAGTTCCATCAGGCGTTGAGTTGAGAACCAAACAACCCTCTACTTAATGTCACATCTACTGTAGGTGGCATAACTAGCCAGCTAAACAATGTCAGACCTGCACTTGAGTAAACCACTGTGGTATTTAGGGTTGTCAGGCAGTTGGTGAGCCACCTCTGCGACAACAGCCCCCTGACACACTGTGGTTAGGCAAAAGGCATGTCTTGGCATTTAATGTTTATGGCGTGGAGACAACTAGTGCATCAGGCATTTAATATTGTGACATAAAGTGTGAGGGATATCTTTCATAGTCTTTAATGACTGAGTTACCTCGGGGATGGTGTGGGGGGATATTTAAGGACCCCAACCACCCCTGAGGAGAGCATGGTTCTTTAAGAATTCAGAAGTTATTGCTACAGAGAATACACATCAGAGAGATTTATTGCAAATCAGAGAGTTTGCTCCCTCACCATTGTTATTTATTACGAAGCTTTTAATAATTAACATAGATTCTCGAGAGCGTTTGGTGTGTTTCTACCTACCTACTAAGGTGTATCTAGGGTGCTTACTTCTCTCTCCCTCTAGCCAAGTTACTTCTAAAGCTCATTATTAGTCCCTGAGTTATACACGAGAGTTTTATAAGTTTATACTGAGTTTATCTTCATTGGGTTTGTGGTTGTGTGTCCTATCATTAATCCAAAGCTCTGGCCAAATTAGCTTATCATTACCATACTCAAATAGGGGTTACGCCTCCATCTATAATCTAAAGTACCCTCTTACATTTGGCGACTCCGCTGGGGAGGCATTCTCCTGAGTAAGGAGTATGGCGCAAGATAATGCTAATCAAAGGCTCAACTTTGATGACATCCACCATAATGAAGAACAGGCTGCGAGAGAACTGTAGGCCCTAAGAGATGGGGCTCCACGAGTAGAGCTACCTCTGGTCCCAGCGATGTCAGGAGTTCAGGGGGTGACACAAGCTTCTACAAGTACGGGGTTGGGGCCCACTCAAGTTGCGCTCCTCATGAGAAAGTTTTATGAATTTTTGCAAACTCCAGTAGCTTCAACTATGGTGGGAGGATTGGAGGCTAATGCCTTCGTAACGCCAGGGGTAGATCCAACGGCCCCACCTAGTGTAGGTGTAGCGGGAACAGTCCTGGCGAGCGTACCCTCTATTGTGAATCCAGCATGGGGAACATCAGGAGCATCGATGGCCCCAACCGTAGCGCCGCCCCAGATGCAACGGGCACTCAGCCCGTGGTTCCATTGTTTGTTGCCCCAGCGACATCGCCCATGGAGGAAATAAGAAAGGATATGATGAAGTTCATACAGGCTTCCTCATAATCTGCTGGCGAGGTAGCTTCGGTTTATGATGATTTTCGAACACCGTATCCTCATGAGTACAACGACGAACCCTATCCGAAAGACTATACTCCCCCCTTTTTCGAAAAATACACGGGAAAAGGTGGGAATTCGAAGGAGCACATCAAACGCTTCATCGAACACTTGGGATCACATTGCAATAATAAGAAGCTTCAAATGAGGGAGTTTTCTAAATCCTTAATCGATAAAGCATATACCTGGTATTCCCATTTGGCTCCTAGGAGTGTTTCCACGTGGGAGGAGATGCATGTATTATTTGTCCAGAAGTTCTTTCTGGAAAAGGATGAGTTTACTTTGACCCAACTGGGTAGGGAGAAGCAACGACCTGGGGAAGAAGTGGTGGCTTATGTTCGAAGGTTCAGGGAAAGATACCTTGACATGAGAGAGGAAGCCAAAAAGTCTAAGTTATTGCAGATTTGCACTGAGGGGTTGCTTCCTGAGTACATCTGTCATCTCATCAATGAGACGCGCGATGGGACTTTTTCGGCGTTATTAAAAGTAGCCAGGAATATTTCATTGGTGGTATGGCCCAACCTGATGGTGGTGCCCATGATGCTTAGACAGTCGATGCAACTCGCGGGGGAGAGATCTCATCCCCCACGGGTAGGGTACACAGAAGGAGGAGATAGGGGCAAGGCACCGAAGAGCGACAATAAGAGGAAGTTCGGAAGAGACAGGGAAGACCCACCACTATTGCCTTGTACAGTAGAAGAAGCTTCCAGCTGTTACAACGCGATAGTCCAAGGGGGAACGGTCTACGAGCCAAAGGACGTTTATGTTGGGGAGCCCGACGCGGTAACAAAGGTGGGTCCGAAGTATTTCCAGGTCCATCGGAGGATCCAACACCCAACATAAAGTTACTTCACACTAAGAAAAATTATTGACAAGTATGTAAAGGCAGGGACGTTGCAAATCCCTCCACAGTGAAGCCCCTTATACCTTTGACTTGCTTAAGTCTATACTGTATAAGTGTTCAACTAGTTTGGAAATAGTGACAAAATTGGTAGTTCATCCTAGAAACCAAAAAGCCTCAGAACTTTTCTCTCTAATTCTCTTCAATGATCTATGAAGGTAAAAATTGAATCACACTACACACAATTAGAAGTGCATACATGTGTTCATATTGATTAAAATTGAGTGTGTGTTTAATTCCCCTTGAATTGGAGCTTTAAATATTTTTTGGGAATTTTTTTTAAATATTGTTAGATATTTTTTAAACTTTTTTTTAAACATTTTTTAATAAATGTTTTCATAAATAAAATGGGATTATATAATTTGTGGGGTTAATATTCGATTTTGGAAACTTATGTTTTCTCTCGAATTGTTTGGTTGGGTAGCATCTCAAAGCGCTAGAGACTTCAGGGTGATGTTTTGTAATTAATTTGACGCGCGTGTGAGAGCCACTCACAGGCCAACACTTGTCATCCTCCGGGTGAATGTATTTGTGTTTGTTATGTGAGAGGGCTGGATGGATGTTTGATGATCGTTGGATCATTCCTAATCAAGGGTCTGCATATGTTCTTGGTTAATCCCGGTGCTATCCATATGATCCAATCAGAATCATTTTAAACCACCGCTGTTTTATAACCTTTGGATCAAGTCAAACCTTACAAGACTTGATCACAGCCCTTGATTTCCCTCGAACGTACAGAACCTTCCCTCAGCCCTATAAATACCCTCCTCTTTTCAGCCTTAGAAGACTTTTGGGCATTCGTCTTTCTGAGAGAAAAAAATAAGAGAGAAGTGAGAGAGAAGAGAGAAAAGAATATAGAGAAGAGAGAGAAAGGGAAACAGTTAGCCAAACCCTAACCCTAACCCTAAACACTTCAACTCAGAAACAAACCTTCGTATACATTCAACCCCAAACATAACCTTGAGTGTTTGAGAGAGTGGTTTGTTCATATCGTTACTGTAACCTCTTGATCTTTTGATCTTGTTCACAACTTAAACGTTAGAGTGAAGATCTTGTTTCTTTTTCCATGGAAACGTTAGATCTATACTCTGCATGTTACATTTTTCACTAGATCTGCATATTTTCTACTTGGTTTAAGAAAATCATTTCTGATTTGGTTTTAAAATGTTTTATGGTTTTTGTTTTTACAAAACTTAACCTGACCTAGTTGGATTCGCACTTGGAGGGTTTTCAATCTCATAAATATTTTCAAAAGAGATTGATTAAGGTCTTGACCGATTTCTGAAGCAAGATCTCCGTGGAATCTGGGTTATATTTAAAGGTCAAAAAGGTTTTTAGTTTTGTAAGAAAGAAAAATAACAAAATCACAGCATATAGACTTTATATGTAATTTTTGTAGGACTGTCTGTAAATCTAAGTGTGTGTGAGTTCATGCATGTGAATAGGGATCACTTCACAAACACTTAACACACTACTACACTGGAAGTGTTGTGTTTAAGATCAGAGATCATTGAGTCGACGTAAAGAAGCTAAAGCAAAGGAAGTTAGCAAACTGAAGAACATCATCAACAAATCAGATCTATGAGAAGTTAGAAGGACACCAAGTGGGGTATATTCCTAAACTTAGAATAGGTTGATTTGTGTGTTTGCATGTTGTATTGTTTGTAACTGATTTTTGTTATTAGTGGATTTTTGTTTTTGTGACTTAGAAGTCACCGTGGATGTTTCCTCTGTTGGGAGAGGTTTTACCACGTTAAAATCATTGTGTTGATTATCTTCATCTACTCATCTCATTCTATAAGTGTGCTGAATTTTTGAAACTGCCTTAGTTTTAAAAACTGATTATACAATCTTAATTACTCTCGTACATAAGTTTCTTTGTAAACACATCTTGTTTATAATTTTTATTTTTCAAAAGAAAAGGGTTTCTCCAACAAACTTTTCGAAGTTGCTTATACAGTTTAATCTTGTATTAAACGGCATTAGCGACGTTTTTCACACAGAATGTTAATAATAACCCACTACCATCACATGGGGCCAATCTAGTGGTGGACTATGATGAAGAGGCGGAGAGAGGAGAAAGAGAAGAGTACGAAGCAGCTTTGTAGACCTGTACTAAGGGAATAGCCAACGTAGTTTTGGCCTACTATGAAGCAAGCACCAAAGACGTGGAGGACGTGTACAGCGTTGAAGGTGAGGAGGTAGATCCGGGCTTAGAGTACTGTGCAGTCTTAAAATCCCCCAAATTCACCTGGTTCTTCGAACATGTAGGGATACCAAAAGAGAGCAGGTTAGAAATAACCCAGGCAATAATAGATATTGCAAGGAAGGACACAGTCCCTTCGCTGAAATAGAAGGGAACCATGGCCAGGTTGGTGAGGAGGTTTATGTCAGAAGTAACCTTCAGCGATGCCGATAGGGTTGTGAGATTCCCTCACAACAGGCCATTGTATGTGACTACCGATGTTAACGGAGTTAGTTTTGCAAGGACTCTTATGGATGGGGGAGCTTCCATCAATATCATGTCAATTAACTCCTTTCATGCAACCAATATTCCAAAAGAAAGGTTGGTCCCCATGCCTTTGGTAATTTCGGGATATGATAGCCAATCTTCCAAATCCATTGGGTATGTTAATGTGGGGATTGTGATGGGAAATTTGAGTTCCAATATAAAGTTCCACGTGATAGAGAGTGCAACTTCCTATCTTCTGCTAATAGGAAGTGATGATGCTGAGGTTTAGCACCACCGGATAAGTGATGATGAGCTCAAACAATGGCAACCATGGCAGCCATAGAGATGTAAGTATATAAGTGTGTAGAAGGAGATGAGTATAACAGGAATAAGATAATGATGTATAGTGGTTCAGCCAATTTGGCCTACATCCACATTGAGTGTGATCCACTAAGTATGGGCACTAATGGCCTTGGATACAATGCACACAAGCTCCTTTCTCTTTCTACTGTGTGTACAAGCAGGGTTTTAGCTAGGGTTGCAATTATCAATCGATCCCCCTGTAAGGTTATAGGTGACAAGTATATATAGGTCTTGGGGGGTGTAGTGTACCCCCCAAGTATGCATGGTGCATGTGAATAATGATCTAGCCAATCCCCTGTTGACACCTGTACATGCCAAATGATGACATAATATTCCCTCACGTGAGGGTGTGATTTTGTTATAATGATCTCCCACGTGCCATGTGAGCCTCACGCGTACTGTTCCACGCGTCTCCCAAACCACGCACTGTGATGATGTCACCCTCGGCCTTGGATATAAGGCCGAGGGCAAAGTTCCTTCCGACAATGAGTCTGACCTAATTTGGGCCTCGTACTGTCGTACCCTCGGGGGGTCGTCCGGATCCTGATGAAGGGTCGGCCTCCTGAGGGGTCGTCCGGAGCCTGATGAAGGGTCAGCCCCCTGAGGGGTCGTCTGGAGCCTGATGAAGGGTCGGCCCCTGAGGAGTCGTCTGGTCCTGATGAGGCACAAGGTGTCCTCGGCATGGCCGAGGGTATATACGGGTATATCAATCACCCCCCAGCCCTTAGCCATAGATGATGCCGAGGTGGCTGAGGGATAATGTTGCTTTTGAGATGAGTGTATGAGATGAATGACACCTGTCAAGCTGATGTTTCCATGGCGTGGCGGCTGCACACTTGGCTTAAGACTTTGTGCCCTAATGATGTCCTCCTCGTGGGCTGTGCTTTGGCTTGGGTAATGGGCCCACTCATTACTAAGGTATTTAAATGATTTTTGAGGTTTTATTCCCCTTCTTCTTCGTGCCTGAACTCTCTCTTTCTAGCTTCCAGCCTTCTTGCCATTTCTGCAGTTTTTGAACCTTCAAGCTTAGCAGCTTCGCCATTCCTCCTCATATAACACCTCGACCCTATTGCCCTACTTATCTTCATATCTGTTTGCTTTCCTGTTTTAAGCTCATAGGGCTAGCTTTTCTTAGGTTGTTCCATAGATTTTCCGGTGTAACCTCCGGTAAGCTATTCTTGAATTGTTCTTGATAGAAAACCCTTCAATTCTTAAGTTTTGATCGAAAAGTCCACCCTGGTTAATTGTGAGATTTGTTTGTAGTTAGGTTACCCAAATTCTTCTAAGTGTAGGGTCTCCCCCTTAATGCTTAGGAGGCTTTATAATTTAGCCAAGGAGTTCCCATCCTTGAGAGAGAATCTTTTCATAGAGATCAGACGGGTAGAGGAAGAGGAGGAGAGGAGACGAGACGAGGGGCCGACCCTAATTGGGTATAACCCATTTTTCCCATTCCTCTTGCCACAATAAATCCATTTAAGCCATCTGAGTCTTGCGGGTCGTCTTATCGTCCAGCCGAGAGTTATTCAGGAGAGATGGATGAGAGAGTGTCGTCGCCCACTGGCGCTGGACCTTCTGGGAGAGGAGAGGCGTCTGACCTAAGCCCCGGCCAACAGGCCGAGGGTATGGTGCATCCGAGGCTGTCCCTGTGACTACTCTATCTCCACATGCCTTCCAGATGGCTTTTCCCCAGAGGTCTTTGGCAGGTGATGAGGCCGAGGGAGAGGGGACAGAGGACGAGGGTGAGGACTCAGATGATGACCAGGTTGACACCTCCCATGCCTCGTCCTATATCTCCTCAGTTAGGGATCGTGACCTCTTGATGTGGAGGCATGCCTATGGAGTGTCACCAAATATAACTATGAGGGTTCCCTCTGAGTCTGAGAGGGTCTTCGAGGGTGAAGAGGGAGAGGTTGTAGTATACGAACAAATGTTCAAGGTTGGTGTCAGATTCCCTCTGCATCATGCTGTCGTAGATATCGTGTCAGCCCTCGGCGTTGGCCCCTCTCAGCTTCCTCCCAACTCCTGGAGGACGATCCTTGGCTACATCTCCCTGTGGAAGAATGCTTTCACTGATGAGCCATCGGCCGACGTATTTTTGGCCTGTTACAATATTACCTCCTCGTCCATAGAGCCTGGGTACTACCACCTGAGGGCGAGGAGGTCTGACAAAAAACTTCTCCACGTGGCACAGACCTCCAACCACGATTGGAAGAAGAGATTTTTCTTCGTTTATGGGGAGTGGGAATTTTTCGCCGAGTCTCAACATTTGGACGATAGTCCGAGGGTTCCCAGAAGATGGTCAAACCCCTCGATGAAGGCCAGGTCTGATCCCGGACTTAGTCTGGATGAGAAAGACATAGTTGAGTATCTGAGGGAACGAGGGAGAGGGGGTGAGATTGCAAAATTTGAAGATCTGATGACCCCCAAGTTCCTCAAAGAAGTTGGTCTGAGGGTCGGTCACCTGACAGAGCTATGTGAGTTACATTATTTTTTGCTCATTCTTTACTTTTTTCAAGTGTTTCATCTTTGCCTCTGTATTTTTCTAACGTATCGTCCTCCTTTCAGGTCGTCCCTCTGGTATATCTGATCAACTCTGGGAAATGACTGCCCCAAGTTTGCTATCTGGCTTAGGAAAGAAGAAGGCCAAGGAGCCTCAGCAGGCTCCGAGGAAGACAAAGGCCGTGGAGCCGACGGTCACAAAAGAAAAGAGCCTAAAGTCCCTGCTGACCCTCGACCGGATTCTAGGACGAGGGCGAGGGTGGAGTCATCCGAGGGGAATGGTTCCTCTTCTAGCGTGGGGGCCTTCTGTTCCCAAAACTTGACATCACTGAAAGCCGAGCCATCTTCCCTGATCGCGAACCTAAGGGCATCCAAGGCGTCCATGTTTTCTTCCCCCTCGGCTGCTGACTATGAATTTCTGTCAAAGATGCCTCCAGCAAAAGTGTATGACTATGGTCTGCATTCTCTAGCTCAGGTATTCCCTTATTTTCATTCTTTCACTAACTATTTTCTCGGCCTCTTGACAACTGTTTATTATTTCTGTGCAGTCTGTATGCGCTTTCACCTCGGCAACTAAATGGATGGCTGAGAACCAACAAAAATTCCATGAAGCCGAGAGAGCCATCCAACACGAGGTCGATTTGCAGACGGAGCTGGAGACTTCAAGGACTGAGCTAGAGAGTGCCATAATTGAACACGCAAGGGTTCTGGACGAGCTGACGAGGCAGCATGATGCAGACATGGCGGCCAAGGACTTACTTATTAAGGAGAGGGACGAGGCTTTGACCAACATGGGGGCTCAGCACAAGACTGAGCTATCTGAGGCGGTGAAGAAGGCAGAGGCCGATGCTGTGGAGGCCTACAAACTCTCAGATGAGTTCCAAGGCTTCGATCTTGAGTACTTAGAGAGGGGGATTAGGACGGCCTGTCGGTGGGTCGTCCTAAAGTTTGTTGACGCAGTGTCGTCTGTTCGCCCCTCTCTTGAGGCAGTTCAACTAGATGACCCACTTATTGCTGAAGCCCTTGCCCAAGTGGAATCTCAGCATTCAGAAGGCACAGGCATGTCTGAGGCTCGGCCTATCATGGTCGTTGAGGAGACCTCTCTCATTGACGTTGAGGCCCTGCCCTCTGATGCTGCTCAATAGGGTGGCTGTCTGTAGCTCACACCCTCTTAGTGTAATCAATATTTGTGTACTCTATTTTTGTAAAACGAACATCATTTTGTAATATAATCTCCTGTTGTCTTCCATACTCGTCTCTTATGTGATTTGTGTTGTGGATTTTTTGTACTAACAATACCACTAACCCAACAATATCACTAACCCCTCCCTCGTCTTTCTTGAGGTCAATGGTGGGGTCGTCCCCTCCCTTGATCCTCATTATAGGCCGAGGGTTATAATAACCAAATTAATGGTTTTTTAATTAAGTCTTCCCTCGTCTTTCTTGAGGGCAATGGTGGGGTCGTCCCCTCCATTGACCCTCACTATAGCCGAGGGTTCCAATAACCAAATTAATGGTTTTTTAATTAAGTCTTCCCTCGTCTTTCTTGAGGGCAATGGTGGGGTCGTCCCCTCCATTGACCCTCACTATAGCCGAGGGTTCCAATAACCAAACTAATGGTTTTTAATTAAGTCTTCCCTCGTCTTTCTTGAGGGCAATGGTGGGGTCGTCCCCTCCATTGACCCTCACTATAGCCAAGGGTTCCAATAACCAAACTAATGGTTTTTAATTAAGTCTTCCCTCATCTTTCTTGAGGGCAATGGTGGGGTCGTCCCCTCCATTGACCCTCACTATAGCCGAGGGCACCAATAACCAAACTAATGGTTTTTAATTAAGTCTTCCCTCGTCTTTCTTGAGGGCAATGGCGGGGTCGTCCCCTCCATTGACCCTCACTATAGCCGAGGGTTCCAATAACCAAACTAATGGTTTTTAATTAAGTATTCCCTCGTCTTTCTTGAGGGCAATGGTGGGGTCGTCCCCTCCATTGACCCTCATTATAGCCGAGGGTTCCAATAACCAAACTAATGGTTTTTAATAAAGTCTTCCCTCGTCCTTCTTGAGGACAATGGTGGGGTCGTACCCTCCATTGACCCTCATTATAGCCGAGGATTCCAATAACCAAACTAATGGTTTTTAATTAAGTATTCCCTCGTCTTTCTTGAGGGCAATGGTGGGGTCGTCCCCTCCATTGACCCTCATTATAGCCGAGGGTTCCAATAACCAAACTAATGGTTTTTAATCAAGTCTTCCCTCGTTTTTCTTGAGGGCAATGGTGGGGTCGTCCCCTCCATTGACCCTCATTATAGCCGAGGGTTCCAATAACCAAACTAATTTTTTTTAATCAAGTATTCCCTCGTCCTTCTTGAGGGCAATGGTGGGGTCGTCCCCTCAATTGACCCTCATTATAGCCGAGGGTTCCAATAACCAAACTAATGGTTTTTAATTAGGTATTCCCTCGTCTTTCTTGAGGGAAATGGTGGGGTCGTCCCCTCCATTGACCCTCATTATAGCCGATGGTTCCAATAACGAAACTAATGGTTTTTAATCAAGTCTTCCCTCGTCTTTCTTGAGGGCAATGGTGGGGTCGTCCCCTCCATTAACCCTCATTATAGCCGAGGGTTCCAATAACCAAACTAATGGTTTTTAATCAAGTCTTCCCTCGTCCTTCTTGAGGTCAATGGTGGGGTCGTCCCCTCCATTGACCCTCATTATAGCCGAGGGTTCCAATAACCAAACTAATGGTTTTTAATTAAGTATTCCCTCATCTTTCTTGAGGGCAATGGTGGGGTCGTCCCCTCCATTGACCCTCATTATAGCCAAGGGTTCCAATAACCAAACTAATGGTTTTTAATTAAGTATTCCCTCGTCTTTCTTGAGGGCAATAGTGGGGTCGTCACCTCCATTGACCCTCATTATAGCCGAGGGCTCCAAAAACCAAACTAATGGTTTTTAATAAAGTATTCCCTCGTCCTTCTTGAGGGCAATGGTGGGGTCATCCCCTCCATTGACCCTCATTATAGTTGAGGGCCGTTCTCAGAAAATGTTTTCATGCGTACTAGAACTGATAAACACAGGATGAGGGGAAACACGGATATTTCTCATTAATTTTCCAAGTGTTCTGTTGGAGCAACTCCTATTACAATTATGGTCTATCAAGACCTTACAACACTACTGATAGTATTTTTTCAAATGATCTGCATTCCAGGGGTTGGAAAAAGGTTCCCCTTCTAGGTTTTCTAGTCTATAGGTCCCAAGGACGACTTCATCGATGACCCTATATGGGCCATGCCAATTATGATGGAGCTTGTTGGGCTTTTGCCAAGTCTTTTTGATGACCAAGTCCCCCACTGCAATTGGCCTCTGCTTCACCCTCTGATTGTAAAATCTTGCGGTCCTCTGCTGGTAGGCGGCCTGCCTTATCTCGGCATATTCTCTCCTTTCCTCAATCAGGTCTAAGTCGAGTCTCCTCTCTTCTGTATTTCTCTGGGGGGTCATACATTTGGACCCTATGATTAGGAAACCCAATCTCGGTGGGGATGACGGCTTCTGAGCCATAAGCTAGCATGAATTGGGTCTCTCCGGTAGAGGTCCTCACTGTCGTCCTGTATGCCCACAACACGGCATATAACTCCTCGACCCATCTTCCTTTTGCCTCCTCAAGCCTCTTCTTGATTCCATATAGGATTGTCCTGTTTGTAACTTATGTTTGCCCATTGGCCTGAGGTCGGCCTGGGGTGGAGAAAAATTATTTGATACTCACCCTTTCACAGTACTTCTGTAGAGAGGTATTCTTGAACTGAGTCCCGTTATCCGATATGAGGGTGTTGGGGAGACCATATCTGCATATAACATTTTTCCAGATGAACTGGAAGGTCTTCTGCTCTGTAATTGTGACCATCGGTTCGGCCTCCACCCATTTTGAAAAATAGTCAATAGCTACGATAAGGAACCGATAGTTATTGACTGCTCTTGGTAAGGGTCCTACGAGGTCGATCCCCCACACTACAAATGGCCATGGGGATGTAATGGAGGTAAGAGGCTGATGGGGTTGGTGAGGGATGGTGGCAAATCTCTGGCATTTATCGCACTTTTTTACATATGCCGCGGCGTCTTTTCCCAAGGTCGGCCACCAGTACCCTTGGGTGATCACCCTCTTCGCTAAGGATCTTCCCCTAATGTGGCTTGAGCACGATCATTCGTGCACATCTTACAAAAGGGATGGGACCTCAGATGGTTGCACACACCTAAGTAAGGGGAGTAAAAATCCCTTTTTGTACAAGGTGTCCCCAATGACAGTGAACTTTGCAGCCCTGTATCTCAACTTCTTCCTTTCTTGCCTTGCTTCTGGCATCTCCCCCTCTTTAATGTACCTGATCAGAGGGTCCATCCACGAAGCTTCCTGATAAACATTTAGGCCATTGCTAAGTGTTCCC
Source organism: Sambucus nigra (assembly GCA_949130495.1). Lineage (NCBI taxonomy): Eukaryota > Viridiplantae > Streptophyta > Magnoliopsida > Dipsacales > Adoxaceae > Sambucus > Sambucus nigra. The sequence goes on from OX422213.1 coordinate 649,093,752, forward strand.
TCAGCGTCATCAATAGTTGGCCGAAGCAAAATTTCTACTGGGACCGTCCTCCTGATGTCTGTCCTAGTTGCCGAGGCCAACCTAGCAAGGGCATCATCTCGGCCATTATCGAGCCTAGGTATCCTCTTTAATTTCACTTCCCTGAAGCCCTTCAGTAACGACTTCACCTTCTCAAGGTACCTATCAATCCTCTCGTCCTTGGCCTCGTAGGCTCCTAGTATCTGATTCACTACTAGCCTTGAATCACTATGAACCAAAATCTGGCCGACACTAAGAGATCTGACCAAGGAGAGGCCTGCTATCAAGGCCTCATATTCGGCCTCGTTGTTGGAGGCCTTAAAGTTGAACCTGAGGGCATACTCAATGTCTGTGCCGTCGGGTGCTGATACTATTAATCCAGCTCCACTCCCGCTTTCGTAAGAGGACCCGTCGACGAAGAGACTCTACACGGTGTGTTCTTCTGAGAAACTTCCCTCGGTGAGTGACCCCTGTCTAAAGAGATATCTTCCCTCTTCGTTTTTAACCACTTTCCTTCTAGCGGTGATCGTCTCAGCCTTATCTGCAGGTGTGTCGGTAAGCTCACCTTGTCGGGTATCTATCTTCCCGAGGCTCTCACCCTCGGCTTCACCATCTTCCCAAGTAAACTCAGCCACGAAGTCTGCCAATGCTTGCCCCTTAATGGCCGTCCTAGGCTGATACACTATGTCAAACTCCCCCAGCTCTATAGCCCAGGCCATTAACCTCCCTGATTTTTCAGGCTTGTGCAAAACCTGCCTAAGGGGAGAGTTAGTGAGGATGACCATTGTATGGGACTGGAAGTATGGCTTCATCTTTCTAGATGCATGGATCAAAGCGTAAGCCAACTTCTCCATCCTTGGATATCTTTGCTCTGCCCCCTGGAGTGCCTTGTTGTTAAAATACACAGGCTTCTGTACTCCGTCTTCGTCTCTCATAATGGCTGCACTGATGGCTGACTCTGAGACGGCGAGGTACACATAAAGTCATTCACCCTGCACGGGCCGTGACAACAGCAAGGGAGACCCCAGGTATGATTTTAATTCCTTGAAGGCCTCATCGCACTCTTCACTCCATTTGAAGGCTTTTCTGAGAATTTTGAAGAATGGTAGACACCTGTCTGTCGCCCTAGACACGAACCTGTTCAAGGCAGCAACTCTCCCTGTGAGTCTCTGAACGTCTTTAATGGACTTGGGGGTCTTCATATCAACAAGGGACTTTATCTTTTCAGGATTGGTCTCGATGCCTCTTTGGTTGACAATGAACCCTAAGAACTTCCCTGTTCCGACCCCAAAGACACACTTGGCCGGGTTGAGCTTCATCTGGTATTTGTCCATCGTATTAAAGGTTCTCTCCAGGTCTGCCACATGATCTTCTGCCTTCAAACTCTTAGTCAGCATGTCATCTACATAGACCTCCATATACTTCCCAATTTGGTCTTCGAACATTTTATTTACGAGGCGCTGGTACGTTGCCCCTGCATTTTTCAGGCCAAATGGCATGACCCTATAACAGTATGTCCCCTTGTCAGTGATGAAGGTTGTCTTCTCCGAGTCCTCAGGGTTCATGAAGATCTGGTTGTACCCTGAGTAGGCATCCATAAAGCTCATGAGCTCATGGCCTGCGGTAGCGTCTACCATCTGGTCAATGCGGGGGAGAGGGAAGCTGTCTTTGGGACAGTGCTTGTTGAGGTCGATGAAGTCCACACACATTCTCCACTTCCCGTTGGCCTTTAGGATAATGACTGCATTGGACAACCATTCAGGGTAGATGACCTCTCTGATAAACTCAGCGTCTTCTAATTTCTTGACCTCATCCCTAATGACCTCATACTTTTCTCGAGAATAAATTCTCCTCTTCTGCTTTATCGGCTTTGCTCCCTCTACCACATTGAGCTTGTGGCACATGATTTCAGGGTCGATCCCCGGCATATCTATATGAATCCACACAAAGACGCTTCGTCTTCTCCTCAACAGTTTAATGAGGTCTTCCCTGATATTGGGCTTCAGAGACTTGCCGACTTGGACGATTTTTTTCGGGTCATCCTCATCGAGGATGATGGATTCTACCTCTTTCGCGGCCTCTCCTTTCTTTAGCTTCGTCTCATCCCTGGGGTCTAGGGTATCAATATTGTAAGTGATTGTAGCCCTCTTGTGTGCCTCTCTTTCTTCAGCGGAGTTGTAGTAACATTCTCGCGCTGTCGTCTGGTCTCCCTGAACTTCCCCCACCCCGTAAGGGGTAGGAAATTTAATCATCTGATGGACCGTAGACGGCACAGCTTCAAACCCCTTGAGGGCCACACGCCCCAGTATGATGTTGTAGGCCGAAAACACATGTTCATCCATCATAAAGAAGCTGACCTTCTTGGTAAGCCATCTCGGTCACTCGTCCCCCATCCTGACATCGGCCTTATACACTCCAAGGGGATGAACCTTTTCCCCACTGAACCCAATCAATGGATGATGGTATGGGACGAGTCTAGCACGGCTGAGACCTAAGGCTTTGAAGCATGTCCAAAACATTACATCTGCAGAACTGCCCCCGTCGACCAATATCCTCGGCACCTCACACCCATGCACCCTAGTTGTGATGACGAGTGGCTCGTCGTGTGGGGCTAGGAGGCCTTTAAAGTTCATCCTCGAGAATCCCACTATTAGAGTGTCCATGTCGACCTTCTTTCTCTTTTCTGAATTGACCTCCAGAGAGGTCGAGTGTACCGTCTTCGTCACTGCCTTGGCCTCAGCCACATGGGCCTTCCTGTCAGCGACCTCAGACCCTCCTCCTGCTAGACCCCTGGAGATCATTGCCACTCCGAGAGAGATTATATTAAGCCTCTTCACGGGGCCTTGGTCGTCTCTCGGCGGGAGGTCATGGTCGTCCTCATCGTCAGAAGGGTCGTCCCCTCTTTTTTGAGGACCTTCTCTACATACATCGCCTCGCTTTTTCCTGGGGTCGTCCCTTCGTCCCCTCTTGAAGGCACCTTTGTCAACGTACTTTCTGAGCTTCCCTTCTTTCAGCATCTTCTCAATCTCATCTTTCAGAGCAAAGCATTTGTCTGTTATGTGGCCGTGGTCTTGGTGAAATTCGCACCAAAGGTTCTTGTTCCTCTTATTGGGGGCTGCCCTCAACTTCTCAGGCCACTTCAGAGATCGGTCACTCTTTATCTCAATGAGAATCTGTTCACTGCTGACCGTTAGAGGGGTGTAACCAGCAAACTTGTCGTCCGTAGACCTCTTCTTACCATCCTTGTTCTTCTTAGGGTATTTACCCCCACTAGAATCTCCTTTTTCGTCTTTGTATTTTGCGTCCATCGCCTCTTCGGCGTTCATCACCTTTCCTGCTGTTGACAGTAATTCAGCCATCGTCCTAGGGAGGTCTTCAGCAAGCTTCCATAACAGCTTCCCCTTTTGGAGTCCTCCAATCAGGGCTGTCATAGTTATGCTCTCCACATAGTCTTCCACTTCCAGCTTCTCTTTATTGAATCTGGCTATGTAGTCCCTCAGACTCTCATTCTTCCCCTGCTTAACATAGAGCAGGTGGGTGGTCTTCTTCTGTGGCCTCACCCCAAACCAAAAGTTGTGGATGAACCGGTCTGCCAGCTGCTTAAAGTTTTCAATGGAATTTTTTAGAAGAGACATGTACCAGATATGTGCAGCCCCAGTCAGGGTACCAGAAAAGGCGCGACACCTCATCTCATCTGAGATAGAGTATATGTCTGCTGCTGATTGGTACATCTCAACATGGTGGACAGGGTTGGTGCGCCCATAGTATCTTGGGGTGACCACATGTGGCTTGAACCTTGATGGCATAGGGAAGTTGACTATCTTCGCCATAAAGGGTGAGCCTATGTTGTATCCCTTCTGAAGAGGGTCCCGACTCTCCAGTATATCACCGATCTTATCCTCTAATCGCTGGATCAAGTCATTCCAGGGCCTCACAGGGTCGTCTTGGCCGATGTTATCCCCTGTCGCCTCTTTAAGGTGGACGAAGGGTTCTTTTGCGGCAGGCCTGTATCGGCTGTTTACTTCCCTTTGACCGTCATCCCGTCCCTGGGGTCGGTCAACTGCTGCCTCCCTCCTGGACCTCACAGCACTCCTTGATCTGGACAATTTTTCTCACAGGTCATTTACTGGGCCCAGTCTCTCAAAGACTGACCCCCTGCTCAAGCGATCAAAAGCAGAGCCTCTCGGCGATCATCAGGATTTGGTCTCCCGCACTTTCCTCTACTTTCCTGGAGAGGTCGTACAGTATTGTTGGAGACCTCATATGGTTCCCAGCATTCTTTAGGGGCCTCCTCTCCCTCCAGATCATCATACCTGTCCTCAGGGAAAGGGTTTCCTTGCCTCCCCAGGCGTAGACGTCGGGGGTCAGCAACATCCCAACGCCGCTGAGGGGGTGGCAGGTCTTTGCGTGGTGCCTGGGGTGGTCCCCTGGCTTCATGCTGTCCTGGAGCTGCTGTCGGAGTAATCATCTCAGGTGAAACCCCTGGTGGTCTTAGTATGTTCTGACTTAGAGCTGTGAACTGCTCCTGCATCATCCGCTGACTTGCTGCCAGAGACTTTAAGGCTGCCACCACATCAGCCATCTCAGACTGAGGTGGTGGCTGACTGGAACTGGGTCCTCCCCCGTCATCCGGCGGGGGAAGTGGTGGTGGTGGCATCTCAGGTGCCATGTTTTTGAGCTATGAAAAGCTGAACTGAAGAAAAGACTAGTGAGCTTGAGAACCTTAATGGGTCTCTTTCAATGGTGAAACATCTCCACTCAGGGGGAGAGCTGGCTCACCACCAGAGTGCCCAGCGAGGTCAAGCTGTACAAAGGAAGAGATGTCTTCTTATTCCCACAGACGGCGCCAAACTGATAACGCTGAGGTTTAGCACCACCGGATAAGTGATAATGAGCTCAAACAATGGCAACCATGGCAGCCATAGAGATGTAAGTGTATAAGTGTGTAGAAGGAGATGAGTATAAGAGGAATAAGACAATGATGTATAGTGGTTCAGCCAATTTGGCCTACATCCACTGTGAGTGTGTGATCCACTAAGTATGGGCACTAATGGCCTTGGATACAATGCACATAAGCTCCTTTCTCTCTCTACTGTGTGTACAAGCAAGATTTTAGCTAGGGTTGCAATTATCAATCGATCCCCCTGTAGGGTTGTAGGTGACAACAATAAATAGGTATTGGGGGGTGTAGTGTACCCCCAAGTATGCATGGTGTATGTGAATGATGATCTAGCCAATCCCCTGTTGACACCTGTACATGCCAAATGATGACATAATATTCCCTCACGTGAGGGTGTGATTTTGTTATAACGATCTCCCACGTGCCATGTGAGCCTCACGCGCACTGTTTCACGCGTCTCCCAAACCACGCGTTGTGATGATGTCACCCTCGGCCTTTGATATGAGGCTGAGGGCAAAGTTCCTTCCGGCAATGAGTCTGACCTAATTTGGGCCTCGTACTGTCGTACCCTCGGGGGGTCGTTCAGAGCCTGATGAAGGGTCGGCCTCCTGAGGGGTCGTCCGGAGCCTGATGAAAGGTCGGCCCCCTAAGGGGTCGAGGGTCGTCCGGAGCCTGATGAAGGGTCGGCCCCCTGAGGGGTCGTCCGGAGCCTGATGAAGGGTCGGCCCCCTGAGGGGTCGTCTGGTCCTGATGAGGCGCAAGGCGTCCTCGGCATGGACGAGGGTATATACGGGTATATCAGGAAGGGTGTGGATGCACAACCAAAGGCTAGTTCCTTCTACATACCACCAGTGTGCTAAGGCGAACATCAAGGGGACAGAGGTGATCATTAGGGCTACAAAGAAGCCTTTCGCTATCGGGGAAGCTCACTTGGTGGACGCAACTTTTTATACTGAGTTGGAAAAGGATGCCCGGGTCCTAACGAAAAGGATAGAGGGAGCATGGGTTCCCTCGATCAGAGAACGGATGGGGCCCTTGAACGAGCAGAGTAAAGAGGTTGCGGGCAGCGCAAGAGTAATGACCGAAGAAGATCACCAGGCGGTCCCTCGGCCCCAAGGCATCTCATAGCAGCTCAAAGACAGGATGAGTCCCAGAGTGGATCCGATGGAGCATGAGGTCTAACGATAAAGCGTACTGAGTTGGTTCTCAGGGAAAAGAGCTGCCGAGGCATCTAGGGAGAAGAAGAGGAAAGCGGTCACCGCTACCAGCAGACAATGCAAGAAAGTCATTACTGAAGAAGGAAAGGTGGTGTATCGATTATAACGGTGTGAGAGGGTGGCCGAGGAAGCTGATGTTGAGGTTGACCCGATATACGAATGATTTTTGGTGGATCAATGGGGACAATGTATGGTGATAGACAATTCCAGCATACAAGAATTTATGGAGGAAGTCGCCAAAGAACCAGATTACATGACGGATCGACCGAAGCCATAGGCACAAGAGCTAGAGCAGTTGAACCTGGCAAAATAAGGGGAGGACCCAAGGCCCATCTTCATATCGAAGGATCTCAGTAAGGAGAAATGAGGGGCCTTGATTGAATTGATTTAGGAGTTCACAGACGTCTTCGCGTGGAAGTACACAGAGATGGAAGGGCTAGACGAGGAAGTGAGCTGTCACAAGTTGAACGTGATGCCTTCAGCCATTTTAGTAAAACAAGCAACAAGAACGTACAAGCCTGAGCTGGATTTGAAGATCAAGGAAGAGGTTCAACGCTTACTAACGGCAGGGTTTATTAAGTCGATACAACACCCGATCTGGCTGTCCAGCATTATCCCGATAGGAAAGAAAGATAAAAATCAAATAATAATCTGTGTGGACTTTAGAGATTTAAACAGAGCCTGCTCTAAAGATGAGTTCCCTCTACCCTCCATTAATGGCTTGATAGATGCAACGGCGGGTCATGAGATGTTAGCTTCATGGATGGGTATGTGGGGTACAACCAGATCAAGATGGACCCCTCGGATGCAGAAAAGACAGCATTCAGAACCCCGTTGGGTAACTTCATGTATAGGGTGATGCCGTTTGGACTCAAGAATGCTGGGGCAACCTACCAGAGAACAATGATGGCCATTTTCAATGACTTCTTTCACAAGTTTATGGAATTCTATGTGGATGACTTGGTCATCAAGTCGAGGAAGGTGGAGTCTCATTTGAGTGATTTGAGGAAGGATTTTTCTCGTTGCAGGAAGTTTAAACTAAAAATAAATCCGCTGAAGTGTATTTTTGGAGTGACAAGTGGGAAATTCCTAGGCTTTGTGGTTGATCGATAAGGGGTACAGATGGACCAGGACAAACAGCAGGCGATCTTAGAAATGCCGTGTCCGAGAACGGAGAAGGAGCTGAAGAGTTTCCTCGGTAAAGTCTCCTACCTTAGGAGATTCGTGTCTGGGTTAGCCGAGATAACACACCCACTAATGCATCTGCCGCGAAAGAACACGAAGTTCAAATGGGAGGTAATTCACTAAAAGTCTTTTGACGGACTGAAGAAGCTGCTCATCTCACCACAGACCATGGTTCCACCCAGGGCAGGTATACCATTGCAATTGTACCTCACATCCACCACAAGGTCCGTGGGAACTTTGCTGGCATAAGAGATCGATGGGCAAGAACAACCAGTTTACTACCTCAGCAGGATCATCCATGGGCCAGAAGTCAGATATAGTAGCTTAGAAAGTCATTGTTTGGCCTTAGTATTTGTAGCGCAAAAACTTAGACATTATATGTTGTCTTTTACAATTCATACTATAACTAGATGTGATCCTATTAAGTATTTGCTAGCGAGAACCATACTTATTGGCAGGGCAGCTAGGTGGTTCCTTATTCTTTCCGAATATGACTTGTAGTGTGTGGTTCCTCGCGCAATCAAAAGTCAAGCGTATGCCGACCTTTGGCAATATTCCCCTCAGGAACTTTTGGGCCACCCAAAGAAAGTGTTTCAGGAGACGATCTGCAAGCCAATCACATAGACGCAACGGAGGAGGAATGGACAATGCAATTCGATGGATCTTCGGTAAAAGGGAAAGGAGGAGCAGGGGTTATTCTTTCAAAAGGAATTGAGGAGATCTGCCTTTCCTACAAATTAGATTTCCCTTGTTCTAATAACGAGGCTGAATATGAGGCACTGGTGCTAGGGTTGCTAGAGGATCTTCGAAAAGGAATTCGTTTACTTTGCATCAAGGGGGATTCAAACTTGGTGGTTCATCAAGTAAATGGGGAATACGCATTGAAACATATGGGCTTGGCGCCATATAGAATAATCATCCAGAGACTTCTTTGTCAGTTCCATCAGACCGAGATCAAGAGGCAGCCCAGAATGATGAACCGTCACCCAGACGCCTATGCCACCATTGCCCAGAAAATGATCATAGGGAGCGATACAACTACTGTTGTGATTCAACGAAGAATGGCTCCTTCGATGGTACAGTCAATTTTACCGATGGGAGAGGACACGGAATGGAGGGGAGAGATTAAGAGGCAACTGGAGTCTGGTGAAAGAACGATCGGGATCAGAGAATTAGCCCAGTACTTTACAAACCAGGGGAACCTTTACTTCAAAAATGCAGGAGGATGGTTGTCAAGGTGCATCGGCCCAGAAGAAGCAGGGCAGAGATTGAAGAAAATGCACGATGAACACTGTGAAATAACTGAGATCCCCATTTATAGAAGAATTTAAAGGGAAGGGTATTTCTGTCCTAGCATGAAGCAGGATGCAGCCGAGTTACAATGGAGGTGCAATAAATGCCAGTTGTTCTTCGAGGCAGCAGAATGTCATTTCGTAGAGACTCAACCTGACTGGAGACAATCCTATATTGATTTCATTAAAGATGAAGTTGTCCCAACAGAGAAAATTTATGCGATGGGACTCTGGTGAAGGGCCCCGAGATTCTACGTCCAAGAGGGGCAGCTTTATCGAAGGGGGTACTTCAAAAAGCCATTACGTTGCATCATGAAGGAAAAAGCGGTCGAGGTTCTCAAACAGGCGCACGATCCAGCTCATATAGGAGGGGCTAAGTTGTATGACCAGTTGATGACTTTGGGGTACTATTGGCCAATGATGGAGAAAAATTCTGCCGAGTTCGTCCGAAAGTGCAAGGCTTTCCAGCTTCATGGAAATATAATCCAGGCCCCATTAGGGGACTTACACTCCCTAGCAACGCCTTATCTTTTTCACACATGGGCGTTCGACCTGGTAGGGGCAATACACCCCTCGTCGAGGGGGAAGATATGGATCCTAGTGGCAACGTAGTGTTTCACAAAGTGGGCCGAAGCTATACTGCTGAGAAGGGAAACAATAGGGGTAGTGAACAACTTCATCAAAGAATACATCATTTGCCATTTTGGGATTCCAAAGGTCATCCTTTAAGATAACAGAACCTCTTTCGTCAACTCAGAGGTAACGATGCTCACAGACAAATACTCCATTATCCACCACACTTCGACGGTGGCATACCCAAAGGGGAACAGTCAAGCCGAAGCAACTAATAAGACTTTAGTCAATATCTTGGCTAAAACGATGGAGGACTTACCAGGATCGTGGGATGACAAGATACCAGTCGTTTTATGGGCCTATCGAACGACTAAGAGGAAGCCTACGGGGTATACATCGTTCTCTCTTATTTATGGGGCTGAGTTAATTCTCCCGGTAGAGTTAGAGGTTCCCTCGACTCGATATGCTCTGCGAAGTAGCATGATCCCTCAGAATAGACACGTACAGTTGGAAGCGTTGGACGAGCACAGGGATAATGCGATGCAACACTTTTAAATGTATATGTGGCAGCTCTCCAGGGCATATGATAACTTGGTGAGACCAAGGAGGTTCGTGGAAGGAGATATCGTATTAAAGGCAGCAGTTAAACATATTAGGGGGCTTCCTCTACCTAAGTTTGCAGCGAATTGGGAGGGACCTTTTATCGTAAAGAAGGCTCATGACTCAGGTCATTGCTTAATTTCTAAGATAGAAGAAGACAGGCCATTTAAGATTAACAACAAATGGTTGAAGGTCTATCACGTGTAAGCAATTACGTTTGGAGTCACCAATATATCTAACTGATATGAATATACGAGTTCATTTTGTTTATGAAAGTTTCCTTTATTTTTAATTCAAATAGAGATGAAAGAACTACAAAACTTCATGCCACGATCTATGTAAACAGCTGTAACACAAAGAAATAGCATGGGAATAGGTTTTCTCTTCCATTCATATACTTTGGGGCATTACAAAAATGGGAACTATCGCCCAAGGATTACATAGGAAGAAAGGAAAAAAAACACATATACAAAAAACTCATTAACCCAGGAGGAACCACAGACCAGGGGAAGAAAAGAAATCTCCAGGGAGACCCGAAGAAGCTGCTTGGCAAGACCGTTGGGCGTTGATAGAGACCTCCAACCTTTTCTGTGCCTGTGTGCGCTCGATCAGGAGTTTCTCTAGTTTTGACTTAACCGCGCGCAGAGCCTCTTTGAGGTCCTCCACCTCCTTGTCAATGGCTCCAAGAAGAGGTGCTAGCTCGGCCAACTTAGCTTCCTTGGCACGCTGATCCTCCCGATGTTTTTAAAGGAGCTCCCTCTGGCTGTCTAATCGTTGGTTCTTCAAAGTCTTTAAGTGAGCAATGAACTAGTCAAGGAGGAACCCATCGCGACCTAGCTCCCTCAGATAGCCTAAGAACTGGTTGAGGAGGGGCCTGGTCACATTCGCAGTTGGAGTGTTGGCAATTTCAGTAATAACGGTGGCCATGCCTTGAAACCTATGGCTCATAACTGGGATGTTTGAACGCAGGCAGTCCACCATGAATGTCTGAGGATGATAGCTCACAAGTTGCTCGATGACCAAACGATGGTTGGCAGGAATTTGGGGTGAACATTGGAGTACCATCAGGCATAAGGTAGGAGGAGCCAAGTCGCGCAGAGGGAGATCACACCCAGATTCGCTCTCCGCAGCAGCACCTGTCGTGGAACCTTTATCATTATTGCTCGATTCTTCGGAGGAGACAGGTTCACGATGTGGTGAGGCAACGGGCGAAGGAACTGGTGGAGAACCCTCCCGAGCAACCTGAGAACAGTTGGGAAGAAATAATGAGATCATAAAAAAATCTTAATAAGTGTTTGCGTTGTTAAGTCACCGTTATAGGTGGAGCTTATGAAAAAATCTTAAAAAGTGTTTGCGTTGTTAAGTCACCGTTATAGGTGGAGTTTTTGAAAATATCTTAACAAGTGTTTGCGTTGTTAAGTCACCGTTATAGGTGGATTTTGTGAAAATCTTAACAAGTGTTTGCGTTATTAAGTCACCGTTATAGGTGGAGTTTGAGAAGCTGAGAAATACAGAGAAATTATAGAAGTACCTCAGCAGCAGGAGGAGCGAGATTAGTAGTTACCACGGGAGCCATAATGCTAGAAATCGTGGGAGGCGGGATCATTACCTCAGCAGCCTCAACGGAGCCCTTGGAGGTAGACACTTTAGGAGTGGGCACACTACCCTCACCGGTATAGGGTACTATGGCTAACATAGGCGCATCATCGGAAGGAGATGTTGTACCTTCTAGAGATGCCCCAACGAGACTAGATGCACCTACTCGGGCCTGAGAAAGGATAAGGCCACTCAACGCAAAAGGCGTAGAAAGACTTGGAGAAAGCTATAAATGAAAAAAAGCAAGTGTTATATAGAAGCAGTAATCGTAAAAGGATGAGAGAGAGGTAATGCACCTAGCTTACCCCCGTTATGGCACTAAAAAGAGGAACTACAGTGATGGGTCTTGACAGTACAGGTGGAAGGAGAATACTGGCTATCAGCGACGCCACTTCCACCTAAAACAACCCAACATATTACAATTGAGGAATAAACTAATAGGACAAACAAAAGGTGTAAGGCTTGGAAAGACATTTACCTGTGGGACACTCTCTTGGACCACAACCAGGGGCAGAGAGACCTCCCGCTTCCAAAGTAACTCAGAGGAAGCTGGAAAAATTGCCTCGGGCTGACCAGACATCTCAGCGGCACCCGTGGCGGCATCCATAAACCGATGGGAGGAGCAACGGCGTGAATAGGTGAGGCTTATTAAAGAAGTACGAGGAAGGGAGGCAGTGGCTGGAGGAGTACTGCAACGTCTCCCCACGAAACGACTCACTGGGGGACTGGGGGGACTAAGAGGACTAACCCTCATTTCTTCAACTCCCTGCACCAAAGATATCAGGCAATAAGTAGGGACGTTGTGTCAAAAAAAGAAGAATGAGAAATAAAGAAAGCACATATACCTCAGATTCGGAGGGAGAACGAGAGGATATAACCACTGGTGAAGACGGCGAAGAAGCAGGGGCAGAAGGAGCTGGTGATGAAGGTCGCTCAGATGTCTATTTCTTCTGGGGCTTAGTACCCAACGTCTTCCTTCTTGAGCCCGTGGCACCACCACTTTCAGGCACCTTCGACCTTCTTCTTATCTTTACTGAGGGCTCATTAGGATCCACCACTATTTTTGGGCAATACACCCGGAGGAGGAACGGGCACTGCGCGCCGTTAGAATTCAGCGTTTATTCGGGCAACTTCGGCCTTTACCCGCCTCCTTAGTTCTTCAGCTAGTTCCAGAGACATAGAAGGGGGAAAGAAGGCAATTGGGAATGCCTCTAATGGAGTTTGCATTTGACCTTGGGCCTTAGGTTTCTTAGACTTGGACTTCTTGGCCTTCTTGGCAGGTGGATGAGAAGGCCCTTCTCCCGTGGCAGCTTCGACCGTGGGGACAGATGGTTTGGGGATCACAGTGGTTTTTGCTTTGGGCGTGGTAACAGAGACCATGGGGAAGTATGGAGGAAGTTCCGTGGGAGGTGCTTTGGGGGTCTGACTCTGAGGGAACTCAACCCCAAGAACGAAATTGCCTTTCAGGCCCAACTCCAAGGCAGAAAAAGAAAGAACTGGGGGGTACACGGGATCACCCTCGATGAATTCAGTAATCTGGGCCAATTGCCTCGGCCAATACTTTATGGCAAACAGAGGGTTCACGTCCCCTTGCATAGTGATGCTGGGGATGGTGACTCGCCCAGCCGATGTCGAACTCACTCCCCATGCAGCCATCGAGGAGAATAGAGAACATGCCTCGCCAAAAGATACCTTGGGGTTAGATAACTGAAACACCGGGCGAGGAGCCCCTTTATTAAAGACAAATTGACGGCTGCATCGGTTGGGATTGTAATGTTCGCTGGTGTATCCCCACTCGGTGTATAAGGGCAGGTATCTAGGCAAGAAAATAAGCACAACGGCCAATGAGGGGTCTTCGGTAATGAGGTCTACAGTGGTTGGTTGGACCGCTCTTACCCCATGCTTGAAAAAATCACAAGTATGGAGAAAAATATCCTCCCCATAAGGCCTCATTACGAAACTTAAAAATTCATCAATAAAGGAGGTCAACTCCTTTCGGCTCTACCTCTTGTGATAAACAAGTGAGCGAGGGGGTAGGATTATTTCCTTCGAGGGAGGACGGTTAGACTTAGCGGCCACGACCAGGAAGTGCACATAAAGGAAACCCGTCAGAAGAATACAGTTGGAAAAATTGGCTAGGTTTTAGCGACCCAGAGATCGCTCCATGTCAAAAAGGACCCTATTAAGCCATGTGTAGAGGGACCCCAAGGCGATTGCAGCCAGAGGGAGCTTGATACCCCGGGCCAATCGGAGAGATAAGTTAATAAGATCCCTCCTAGGCTGGTCCTTGGATTTTTCCATTAAAAAGAAGCGAGAAAGGATGACAAGGATGTAAGCAGGAAGCTCTAAGGATGTACTTTATCCAGGGGCGACCTCAGAGGAACTTCCGTCCGAGGGGTCTTTAAAGAAGTAGTTGATGAGGGGAGTGAATGTGGCTTTATTTGAAGTACCGATGCACCTTCAGCATATACGGTACATCTCCAAACGATCAGCAGTTTCTTGGGCATCCATGGCTTCATCGGAATAAGGCTCATGACCTGTCTCCTCAAGGCCTAAGAGCTCACACACGTCCTCCAACGTTATTATAAACTTTCCCCATGCAGCGATGAACGTGTGAGTAGTAACATTCCCGCGAGATACCAGAACAGGAAGAGCAGCATTATTTTTAGAGAGAGTGAACTCACTAAACCACTTGGCTCAATGAAGCCCAATCTTAGCAAGGGTATCAACGTGAGAACTCTGCATATGAGAATTCCAAGCAGCAAAGTGAGCAGGAGAGCCCCCAGGACTTTCAAAATCAATGTGGGACCATGGGAAGTCCCCTCGCTCAAGACGAAATCTGAGAGTCCCCTCGGGAGGTAGAAAGCCCCATTCATCAGAACTTTCGTCTTCATCACCAAGCGTAAGGGGCAGGGTTGCTTGACGAGGCCATTACAAACAATAGAAGTATGAAAAGGTATGGTAAAAAAAGAGTTGGAAAGGAAAAAGGAGGGGCACAATCGCGGATGGTGGTGCAAAAGATGAGAGGAGGAGGCGACTGAGAAAATAAAAGGGCAACAATGGAGGTCGCACAGAGGTCGCACAAACTTTCTCTCTCTAAAGGAAGCAGGGAGTTTGGAACAAGATAAAGAAGACGAAGATATAGAAGAGTTTTGAAATAAAAAAAGAGACGTTTGAAGGGTTTCAAACTCGACGGTTGACGTTTTCCATGAGCGCACGTGCAAGGGCGGCCTATAATCATTTCAAATGAACACATGGCACATCGGGAAGGGTCTCGACAGCTGAAAAGATAGTGTTACGTCGAATACGAAGCGACGCCTGGGGAATAGAAGGGGTTGCCTTCTTAACCAAGTTTATGTTTTGGCGCCAAATTGGTGTCAGACTTATCCATTAATGCCTAACGGACGATATATTTCAACGATTCAGAAAAAGCTACGATGTCCCCTCGCCACATGTCCAAACCTTATTTAAATGGTGTCTCAGTTACAACGGGAAGCATTTGTGCTTTTTCAAACACAACAAAGCATCCTAGGGGAGAATTTTACTTACCAGTCCAAACGAGTATTTGAGAAGGTTCGTAGGCCTTTCGGGAGAATCTCAAATAGTAAAGTTAGAACAGTTGAGGCTCAATATGAGGAAAAAGTGGCGATTTCCCTTCGCCCAGGATCCAATGACAATGGCGCTTCGGCTCAGATACATCGGGGATAATTTTACTTTTTTCCAGGAGATTATATCGCTATGGTTCTAACGAAGAGAGGAACCCAGAATTTTTTGATGCAGAGAGGGTTCATTGGATTGAGAAGTTTCGTGCAGACATTTTTTGTTCCAACAAATCTCTCCCCGAAGGGGCAAATGTAGAGGGGGATTGAAGGTAGTCCTGAGATTAGGGATAATTCCTTAATTAGCAAAAGTATTTGAGATTAAGTAACCGAAGCAACTCAAGCGTGGCAACTCAGCAAGGCGGCTTGGCGTGGCAACTCATACTTTGGCTTGTTGTATTAATCATATTGTATTTCTGTTTATGTTGACTGTAAGTTATAACGGTTGTAATGTTGTAACGAGAGTAATTAATGAGTTTTAGTGTGAGGTCAAATGGTACTCGTGAGAGACCAGGCTTAGCAGGGCCTGGAAGAGCTTTCATGCTCTATAGAATGACCTCATAGTGGGAACTTTATAGGGACCTGGTTTGGAGGATTAAAAAGTGAGGCACCGTTGGGGCTTGTCCTAACCATCTTAGATACACCTGGTAAAAACACCGAAGGACCCTGACCGTGGAACCTCGAGCAGACTAGCTTGGAGTTCCATCGGGCGTTGAGTTGAGAACAAAATAACCCTCTACTTAATGTCACATCTACTGTAGGTGACGTCACTAGCCAGCTAAATAATGTCAGACCGGCACTTGAGTAAACCACGGTGGTATTTGGGGCTGTCAGGCAGTTGGTGAGCCACCTCTGCGATAACAGCCCCCTGACACACTGTGGTTAGGCAAAAGGCATGTCTTGGCATTTAATGTTTATGGCGTGGAGACAACTAGTGCATCAGGCATTTAATGTTGTGACATAAAGTATGAGAAATATCTTTCATAGTCTTTAATGACCGAGTTACCTCGGTGATGGTGTGGGGGGCTATTTAAGGACCCCAACCACCCCTGAGGAAAGAATGATTCTTTGAGAAATCAGAAGTTATTGCTAGAGAGAATACACATCAAAGATATTTATTGCAAACCAGAGAGTTTGTTCCCTCACCATTGTTATTTATTACGAAGCTTTTAATACTTGACAGAGATTCTCGAGAGCATTTGGTGTGTTTCTACCTGCCTACTAAGGTGTATCTAGGGTGCTTACTTCTCTCTCCCTCTAGCCAAGTTACTTATAAAGCTCATTACTAGTCCCTGAGTTATACACGAGAGTTTTGTAAGTTTATACTGAGTTTATCTTAATTAGGTTTGTGGTTGTGTGACCTATCATTAATTCAAAGCTCTGGCCAAATTAGCTTATCATTACCATACTCAAATAGTGGTTACGCCTCCATCTATAATCTAAAGTACCCTCTTACACTTGTATCACTATACACCATTGCATGATATAATTGTTTGTCCTATTATGCTTATCCCTTGTTTTATTTAGGTGGAGAATTGATTGAATTGGAAAGAAACAAGTTATTTATGCATGTTAATCTTTGTCTAATCCTAAATAAAAAGGTGGAGAAATGGTATCTAACTCTTTTAAATTGGGGAGATCTAACTTTGGGGGAGATGTCTTTCTTTGGTAGATAATGTTAGACAAATGGGGAAATTTAATTATGCACTTTATATTGTTATATTCCCTATGCGTTTAATAGTATGTTTAAGTGTAATGGTTTTCATCCTTGTGGAAAAGTTTTAAAGCAAGCAAAGCTTCTCAACATATGTGTCAGTCAAGCGTCTATATTTTTTATTTTAGGTGGGACTTATGTATTTTTAGATGAGTTTGACAGTCCATAAGATTTTATTTTGGTTTTGTCCTAGAATAGTCAAAGGGTAGATTTGTAAGGACAAATTTTTAATTTAGTCCATTTGTTAGTGTTGGCTTAATTTTGGACAAAACTATTTGAGTCGTAGGATAAAAGTTTGTGACCTTCAAGCCCATGACATTTGAGTTGAAGTCGTAGCGGCCAAGAGCTTGAAGATCACATCATTGCCATGTTTCGTGTCTTATTTGCGTCATCAACTTTCCAAGGTCTCTCTGGTATGAATTCATATGGTATATTAAGACTTGGATAATTTTTATTGGGTGTTACATTCTTTTTTTGCAAACTTATGTCAAAAATGAATTTTGTATTTTTCTGAGAAAAATACTTTTCTTGAAAGTCGTTCGAGCGACCTAG
Source organism: Sambucus nigra (assembly GCA_949130495.1). NCBI lineage: Eukaryota > Viridiplantae > Streptophyta > Magnoliopsida > Dipsacales > Adoxaceae > Sambucus > Sambucus nigra. The sequence continues at coordinate 649,110,998 of OX422213.1, forward strand.
TTCAAACGAGATTTTACCGTCGTTCGAATGACGTATCTAAAGAGGGACTTTTTGTCTTTCTCTGAGATCTCGTTCGTTTAAACTACCTCATTTGAACGAGTGTTCAAGTTCGTTCGAACGACCATTGACCTTTTTGCCCCACCGCCTTCTCGTTCGATTTTATCGTTCAAACAACATTTCCCTTTTGGAAACAGCTATCTTCTCGTTCGATTGTATCGTTCGAACGACCATTGCCTTTTGCCTTTGTTGTAATGTCGTTCGATGTTGTCGTTCGAATGACAATATTTTGTCGTTCAAACGATATGAAAACTTTCAGCAGTTTTTTTAATAACTCCTCACTATCTTTTTCCCACCTTTTTAAGTAGTGCGGGAATGAACAATTTTCAGAGATTTTTTCCATCTTCTAAAAGATAGAAACATTCTGAGAAATTCCAAAAGATTTTGAGTTTTAATTCATGATTTAATTCTTCCATCAAAACACAAGTTTTAACACCCAATTGTTTATGTGATCTAAGTTTCAACATATCATAATATTTTAGATCATTGGTTTGGCACCGAGTTTCATTCTCTACCCCAAAGAGATCGTTTCTTGTGGAGGATTTCATGGTCGTGATTTTACATGCAGTAGACTCCGTGTGTTTGACGATTGCATTGCCCCATCGGCTGATTCCGAGATGAAGGTGGACTCCTGAGTTGTCAACTAGGCAGAGGTGGGGGAACGAAGAGCGTTAAGGCTTTAGAGAGTGTCGAGTCGTTGTGTAAGTATTATGTTGTGTCCTTTGCAATTCCTTACCTAGTGGACATGTCGCTGGAGCGTCCGAGATTTTTCCGTTGTGAATTTTCCTCGTACATCGCGGCGTTGTGGTTGTGTTTGTTTTCTATCTTGCAAAATATCATAGGTAGATGCATGTTTAGGTTTAACAAGATAAGAATGGTTTAATCACTAAAATGATGGAGTTTGGTGCTTAATTTAATTTGGGTAATTTTTAGTTTAATTTAATTCAAGTAATTTGGCTAAATTAATGTTTGCATAAGTTTGAACTTGAATTGAAGTTGTGTTTATTTTTTTAGAAGTGAAAATTTTAAATATTTGTTTAAGAGAATTTTAATATGAAGAAATTAATATTTTGAATATTTTGAAACCAAACCCCTTTACAAATTAGTACGGGAGCATATTCATAGCATTTTTACCTTTTCAATTACATTATATGAAGGTTTATCATAAACCGTAATAATAAGACCTGTAATGTAAAAAAATAATAGCAACCAATATTTCACATGAAGGTTTATCATAAACTGTCATAATAAGACCTGTCATGTAAAAAAATAATAGCAACCAATATTTCATATTAAAACTAGACGCAAAATAAGATGAATCATACATTTCACATTCCACATTAAAAGAAATCATTTTTCCAACTAGGTATACCCACTATTTACGTCATTTACAAAAAAAATTACTTCAAAAAATTATATCCTTTCAACCTTTTCTATTATTAGAGAAAGGATCTCATATAGAACAAAACCACACTTAATCCAACTGTCTCAGAAGATGGGGCATTCTCCTTTTCCAATTGGACAGAATATTCAACTTCCCATTCTTCCCACTGAACAACTATGTTCCTATAAATAGGGTTATCGCCAAACATCAAACCAACTAAGGGTTGTTTAGTGATCTGAACAATATATTTTAATTATAAATTTATGGTGAATCAGTATCTTCTTAGATGAAGCAATCAAAGTAATTAAGAGACGAAATTGAGAAGCAAAGAGATGAATGTGAAACTATGTCTCAACTTCCAAATAATTAACTAAAAGACACATGGAGTTGCCAACCATAGTAATGTGAGTCATGACATTATTTCTCTCTTCCCACATGTTAACTACTAATTCTGTGGCTAATAGAGTTCCTTATTCTAAATTAAAATATATAAATAAATTTCCAAATAATTGAACACTAATGAAAAAGTAATGAAAGAATAGCCAGCAATAATGCCCAAGTGAAACATGAATATATGCAAACCAAATAAAAATGACCAGGCTTACTAAATACACATATTCTATATTTAAAGTGGTAAGTTGGGCGTAGAGCATGGACCTGAGTGTTAGTAACAACATTTATACAAAACAATAATACGGCACAGCTGCATCAGATTAAAATAATATAATTGAATCAAAATCATAAAAACTGGATGCGATAGTTGAAGTATACTCTCACAAATATTAGAATTGAAATTTGGCATTGATGAAGAGAGTTTGAGTTTGACGAATGTTATCAATCGTGCTTCACAATAGGATCAACATCTTCAACTCACGGATACTGGTTTTCTTTAATTTTATTACCTTCGCTGACAGTGGAGCTCAAGTCTAAAGAGTTTGTATGTGACGTCCTCTTCAAAACATTCAATCTGTCAAAAAAGAAAAAGTACCAAATGGAGGAACTAGTCTTGCATTAAATTTCATTTAGTTGTATTTAGAACCCCCAAGCCTTACAATACCCAAAAAGATATTACTACATTAGGATATCAACATTGTAATACTCAGGGATAAATTAAAAAAAAAGTATAAGTAAATGCCCTATTATGCATGCACTTTATAGATGTATTAATTGAAATCTAATTCAGATGGGCTATAAGCAAAGGCAAAAGCAAGAGATCGTAAGTGGAATTTATCAAATGCCACGAAACAAATATCAAAATTATTTACTTGAAGATTCTAATTTATAGAGGAATTTCAATTCATGTAATGCTTAATCATCATGTGGTCCTGAGCTTCAAGTGACAGTCCCAATATGTAATGATTTCATATTCACGACACTAGTATAAATTGTAAATTATTACTTTTTAATATTCTTGTCATTACGTTAAGATTTCTGTAGAAGGGTGTTATCAACAGGAAAAAGCAAACAAAATAAAAAAAATACTTTCTCTTATTAATGACACCTGAGAGGTACCCGCGAGGGTCACCAAGAAGCCCAAAAGCCATTGCAAAGTATCAGCGCCACTCCAAGCGTCAGCGCCACTTCAAGCGTCGGCGCCGCGACAAGGGTCGGCGCCGCTTCAAGCGTCAGCGCCGCTTCAAGTGTTGGCGCCGCGACAAGGGTCGGCGCCGCCTCAGGTATCAACGACCGCTTCAAGTGTCAGCGCCACTTCAAGCGTCAGCGCTACCTCAAGTATCAGCGCCACTCCAAGCGTCGGCGCCGCTTCGAGCGTAGGCACCGTGACAAGGGTCGTCACCGCCTCAAGCGTCAGTGCCACTTCAAGCGTCAGCGCCGCTTCAAGCGTCGACGTCGCTTCAAGAGTCGGCACCGCGACAAGGGTCGGCGCCGCCCCAGGTATCAGCGACCGCTTCAAGTGTCAGCTCCACTTCAAGCGTCAGCGCTACCTCAAGTATCAGCGCCACTCCAAGCGTCAGCACCGCTTCAAGCGTCGGCGCCGCTTCGAGCATCGGCGCCGTGCAAGGGTCGTCGCCACCTCAAGCGTTGATGCCACTTTAAGCGTCGGCGCCGCGACAAGGGTCGGCGTCGCTTCAAGCGTCAGCGCCGCTTCAAGTGTTGGCGTCGCGACAAGGGTCGGCGCCGCCTCAGGTATCAGCGACAGCTTCAAGTGTCAGCGCCACTTCAAGCGTCAGCGCTACCTCAAGTATCAGCGCCACTCCAAGCGTCGGCGCCGCTTCGAGCGTAGGCACCGTGACAAGGGTCGTCGCCGCCTCAAGCGCCAGCGCCGCTTCAAGCGTCGGCATCGCTTCAAGAGTCGGCGCCACTTCAAGCGTCAGCGCTACCTCAAGTATCAGCGCCACTCCAAGCGTCAGCGCCGCTTCAAGCGTCGGCGCCGTGACAAGGGTCGTCGCCACCTCAGGCGTCGGCGCCGCTTCAAGCGTCAACGTCACTTCAAGAGTCGGCGCAGCGACAAGGGTCGGCGCCGCCCCAGGTATCAGCGACCGCTTCAAATGTCAGCGCCACTTCAAGCGTCAGCGCTAACTCAAGTATCAGTGCCACTCCAAGCGTCAGCGCCGCTTCAAGCGTCGGTGCCGTGACAAGGGTCGTCGCCGCCTCAAGCGTCAGCACCGCTTCAAGCGTCGACGTCGCTTCAAGAGTCGGCGTCGCGACAAGGGTTGGCGCCGCCTTAGGTATCAGCGATCGCTTCAGGTGTCAGCGCCACTTCGAGCATCAGCGCTACCTCAAGTGTCAGCGCCACTTCAAGCGTCGACGCCGCTTCGAGCGTCGGCGCTGCGACAAGGGTCGGCGCCGCCTCAAGCGTCAACACCGTTGCAAGCGTCAGCGCCACTTCAAGGGCCAGCGTCACTGCAAGGCTCAGCGCCACTGCAAGGGTCACTGCAGAAATGTTATTCAAGAAGTGCTACTACAGGGGTTTTAACAGAAACTCATATTGAGGGAGTAGCTGTCGCGAATAACTCCCCATCATGAAACATCAGTCTCTAAGTGAACAATAGCACTAACACTTTATTTTCTTGAACAGGTTGCCTAGTCGAGCAAGCAGGGCTCGAACAGGCGCGTTGGGACCTCCTGGGAGTTTTGGCTTGGCGGCTGAGGGACAAGGTATGTTGAGCAAGCTCAACCACTTGGCACTATAGGATTGAGAGAATACTAGTAGGAAGACCCAGAAGTCACTCGAGACTACGCACACTGCACACTTGGTCACAAGTGAAGCGAGCAGCCAAAGAGCTGGCTACTCACAAGAAATAAACTCTTTACAAGAAAATGACTTTTCCAGAAGAGGGGGTCCTCGAGGTCCCTCTCAAGAAAAATAACACTTTTTAGAGGAGATGAGTCCTTAAGGTCTCCTCTCTCAAGATTTATAAAATTGCACCACAAGTTACCGTTTCAAAAGAGAACTACCAAATCTGATATTTTGTCTCCGTTAGGGGACAAATGTGCTTTTTGAGTTTTGGTCGGCGCCAGGTGGCGCCTGTAGAGGGGACAGACAGGCTGCCTACAGGTAGGGATAAATGGTACACTTCAGACATTGTTCCCCACCAACTCTCTCAATTTTGGCGCCCAAAAATGCCAGCTCACCCCTAACGCCCATGTATAAATAGACCTCTGGGCAGGGTCAAAAGGGAGATAGAAATTGCACTGTTACTCTGCCAAAATATCACCAGACCTACCTAAGTATTCTCTCCCTGCTCATTCTCATAGTGCTGAGTGCCTTGTTCCTTCACTCCCCACTGACAGCCATCACTCTCAGGTGTTTTCCTTGAGAAAATTGTTATTTTTGCTGTGAAAGTTCATCTTCTTACAGGGAGTGAGTTGAAGCTTGAGTTCCATTGTTACCAGAAGGAGAAGATTTCCTCAGAAGTTGCACCAGGAGACCTTGAAGACCTTGCAGGCAGCGTCCATTGGAGTGGGTCACGCCTCACCCTTTCCAGTTATTCATAAACCCCAGTCTCACTACCCTCTTACAATTTCATATTCACGCGACTTAATTTTTGTCCCAATTTTTTTCCTTTTTAAACAATACATTAGAAGAGAAAATCGTCCAAAACTAAAACAGGGAGATTGGAAGCTACAATTATGTCAATCAATTGCTATATTATTTAACCTAAAAGGCTACCATTTTCTCTTTGTACAGGCCACAAAATTATTTCTTGGCATTAATGCAGCATCCTTTAAAGAACGAATCCATCCAGCGGCTTCTTCCAAACTACTTTCTCCCAACTATAAAACTTATTCAAGACTTGTATACCAATAAATATACAAAAAATAAAAAGACGTTTGTAACAAGAATATTTCGACACCTTGATTTGATCATTGTGATTAGAAGTATTATACAAGGTGAAAATGAAAAATACCTGTAAGTAACGAAATTAATATTAAAAGAAATAAAATGAAAAAGGTTTCCACTATTAAAGAACCACAAACAATTCATTTTCATGAGCAAAAAATAAAAATAAAATATAATTTCTAAGTTATGTACTTTTCTATGGCATCTCTCTCTTCCATTGCATGTGACCGGAATGCAGGAGTTTATTATTGCACTTCTGAGTGACTCCTGACAGAAAAATAAACGGCCATTTAATTAGTAACTAGAGATAAAAGGTTTGGAAGGAATCAAATTAAAGACCAATATGTTAATTCCACACATTATGCTTATTTGGCTTCTCAAAGTGCCTTTATTTTAGTGGCCTAATATAATCATATTTATGATATTACTTTTTAGTTTTCAAACATTGGAATGAAATTGTCTGCTTTGTTATTATACTAATATTGGAGAATCCAAACCAAAAAAAAATTCTACCTAAAATGCAGATCGTTTGGGTAAATGGAACAAGAACGTAAAGTGAACATAGTATGTGTTGCGTTTTAAAATTTGCTACTTTTCTGTTTGTCCCAAATTAATAATCATGTTTTTCTTTTTAGACCATCCCCAAATAAGGGCCCTGTTTAAAAAAAAAGCATATAACATAGTATGAATTTCTATATCACCTGGAGGGGAACATATAACATGTCGATGATGTTCATCTGATGTGTTAATAAAGTTGTACTCCAGGGTGAAAATCGTAAAAAACCTTGGCATTTCAAGTAATGTTAGGGACCGAGATGCAAAATGTGTTAGCAAGGTAAAGGAGGAAAGAGACTTTCCAACTCTAAATCATACAAAGGATATAATGATGGGAAATGATCCATGGTCTCACATAACTCATAATGTGTTTTCTGCTTCATGTGATGCCAACTCAACCAAAGAAATGGAATGTTTAGCATCCAGTAACAATACAAGGATACTGAACCATTGCTTTAGTATGAACAATTTGGATACCTGTGCCGATGATCCTATCCTCGGTGATAGACGTTACGATTCAGCATTTAAGCTTCGAGGTGCTGTTATCTCATCAAGTTTTCACCTCTTGAGGCATTTGTGTGGAAAAGCAAAACTTAGGACCTGATTCCTTTAGTAACTTTCATGCAAACACCTGCATGAATTCAAACTACTATCATTCTTCAGATCAAACGACTACCAATCCAACAGTATCCTCTATTAGTTAGGAAATTAATGATTTTTATTTCAAAGGAATCTCCCTATGCATCAAACTAGGTACAGTCTATGGACAACTCTCACGGTACTTCATTTGAGGCCACCACTATCAAACTTGAGGAGGAGAAATAAAAGTTGCATGCTCAAAAGAGGTTCCATCCCTTAATAACTAGCAATCCGAAATATGTGGATTTGGCAGTTCAGTCTGCAATATGCGATCCAGTTTCAGTTAGGAAGCAAAACCATTATTATGGAAGAAAAATGGGATTGTATGTGCCATCAACAAGACTTAAAGTAAATACTAATATATAAATGTTTATTTTTGTGTAACGACCCTAACTAAATATATTATCTTCATCAAATAAATAATAGTGTATTTATGATCTATGACCATTTATCGAATGAAAGTTGTCAGATTTATCTTTTGTGTATCATTATTAATTATTATCAATGTCTGGTTTTAAACTCCAGACAACAATGTCAAATAACGAAGCATCGTATCATCTTAAAATGATTCCAAAAAAAATAATAGTTAAATTACCATCATCAGGTTTTTTTATGAACTCCATCTGTAGACGTTCAAATCTCTCACAGGCCTTGTATGTGTCATCAACAGTAATGTCTATATGACCTGAAAACATAATGAAATAGTCATGTGACATTATTAATACATTTCAGACCAAGAAAGAAAAACAAGATCATCAATTTGGAACTAAATCATGTGAATTTTGGACCACCACATTCAATAAATTTTCATTGTTTTGACCACTAACATTATTTACATGTGTCTTATGCAGTGCCCACAAGAATAAGGCGAGTTTGAAAAAAAGGTAATTTTAAATCGGGCATTCACCATCCTTTTATTTCTCTCGAGACAAAGGAAATTTTAAATTTTTTGAACTGTTGTGGCAAGAGTTTTTGAACTGTTCTATCAGTGTTGTTTTCTATTTTAGAAAAAATGATGGGGAAAAAACAATTCCAATGACAATTTATATGTACCACCATCGTCCTGTTTGTAATTTCTATACAAATTCCTAAATGTGGAAATGAAATTACAATTTGTTAATCCGATGTGAGTGAACCATGATAATTTTTTATTAAGATTTAATTTGTAACTGCAATCATAAATTTTGGCAAAATATACGCTTTGTATTCATTGGGTGATCAGGATCCATATTACATATAGATAGTCATAGAGCATTGGAGAAGTCAAATAGACGTATATTTTCTAGATTTTCTACTGGATTAGAGATGTGCCATGTAACTGCTCATTAGAACTAGCTTTGGAAAAAATACAATAGCAATCAAGTAAACAGTCACCTAATACCTCATGGAAGCAACATGGGAACCTATATCCAAAATTCAATTTTGGTTCAGTACCACCTCAAAAAACTCGAAATTTCAGCCAGGTTTTTGCAAGATCACAAATAGGTTCTGTTTCACCTAAAAAAACTCAAAATTTGAAATCACGTTATTAATAAAGGGTTTAAAAAACATAAAGAGTGATGAATAAAAATAATTGCCTCGGGAGCTCTTAATCCCATACAGCAGCAATCAGGTAAATTAAGACCATAAAAGAAGTGTACCTCGAGGTCATCCGTATTTGCTGATGTGATTTCAAGAGAGTGAGCATCAATAACAAGGTCGATAACATGACTATTTAAAACCCAAAAATATTTGCATAGGAACAAAAATTACACCGATTTATATCACGAAAATCACCTATAACAAAAACCCAATAATCACGTGTGTCCCTCTCACTTATGAAAGGGTGGGTTCAAAACTTCATCTTACATAAAGAAGTAACTTAGAACTTTCTTTTCTAAAAAGAAAATAACTTACCGAGCACCCAACGGAGTAGTTGCCAGACATAACGTTCCACATCCACAACCAAAATCTACCACAACCTTGTTACTCACATCGCCAAACAAGTTTTTCACCTAATCAATTTAAAAAACATGAAATACAAATGTATGTGTATGCATGTATGTATGTCTCATTTCATAGCAGGAATGATTGGATAGAATATGAGAAGTTATATCATGTAGAGCATCCGAGAAGCGATGTGGTCGCTGGTTGGGATTATTCCAGCTCATTATGCAAAATATCTTTATATTTCTTATCCATTCAACTTATATATATATATATATATATATATATATATAATAAAATGAGAATACAATTATAATAAATTATGCATTCAGGTAGGAGCTTGGGATTGGAGAACTATTCAACACTTCCCAGAAGACCTTCCAACTTCTTCCGCTTCATCTCCACCACTACCACGAGGGGATGAACAACTTCAAGTTACTTTTTCAAGATTCTCAAAATAGTGGCCACTATCACAAAGTCATAATGAAGAAGGAAGACATATCGACTAATTTTTTAATAATGGCCATTATGAATTAGTGTACATACTATACATATGCCATTTTGGACAAAATAAGGAACAAGTGAACAATAACTTTCACCATTATTCTTTTCAAGAAAATATTTTTCCCCCGCTTAAACAGAAACCTTAGTTTCTGTATTACTTGTCTATAGAAATTGTTATATGTGTATGGAAATTGATAACATGTGCCACACATTATCAGAGTCATATATATAATATCTATCTTTTTTCTGGTACACAATTGTTGTTTGATATACTAATTTTCGTACAAACTCAATTTATATCTACTGATTTTAATATTATTTTTGTGAGTTCATTACAATCTTTTATAGTTGAGGTTTACACCTCAATACCACTTGGTATGCCTTGGTTCGCCTCAATACGCGTCGGCTTGCCTCAATGCACCATATACGCCTCAAGGCTTACGACTCACCTCGCCTGGGCAAAAAACCACGCCTCTGGCTTGCACCTTTTTAAACATTGGAACTCCCTATTATTTATTTGGTTTGGTTATGCAGGTTGTGACCATGTACTTATCTTATCGAACACCTCCCGGAATTTGAAGTTAAATGACCATGTTGATATGAGCTCAAATTTTGCCCTAATTATACACATCTCAAAGCAGTAAGATACTACTACATCCAGCAGAAACTACAACCTAAAGTTATTTTCATTAAAGACAAATTTCCACTCAACTGGATGTCCTATATCATGGAACGTGTCACTTCAGTTTCATCAAATTCAAATTTATGGGCCCTTAATGATAGTTGTCACTCCTCGGATAGGGCGCCTTTTAGTCCCTATCTTTTTTATCTATAGCCTTTTCATTAGAAGCCTAGCTTATGGCTCCTCAAATAAAGCTCTGATTCCCCTAGAGTGTTCAGGTGAAGTAATACCATATCTATTCTACCTTTGGCCGACGGTTATTTTGTTTCGTCGAGGTTGATGATTACTCTAGTCTATCTCATCTACTAAAGACCTACTACAATACTATTGTGATTATTTAGGCCAATCATTTAATAAGGAAAAACAGACTCTTGTTCTCTCCTAATATTCAGGCCAATATTTATTTTTCAATGATTTTGTGTTATTAAAACAAAAGAATTACAAATTTCAACTCAATTAAAATTTCATCATAAATGGTATTGAAATTGAAATTCAAATAGTTATTCAAATTCATATATTCTCTATTTAAATCACAATAGAGACCATGTGTATTAATAGGTTTGAATAATTACAGATAAAGGGACTTCAGTGGCTTCTACTCATGGCCATGTCAAGCAAACTACTAAAAAAAATAGGTTCAGAAATAAACAAAAGAATGCACAATAACCTATATATAACATAAAAAGAAAGGTAGGCATTAGTATGTCCACTTTAGTAGGCGAGAGGGAAAAAAGTTGATTAAGATCGCAATATATTCAGCTTGATCCCTAAATAAATTGGTTTAATATAGTCCCTAAGTGAAACTTTCATATTAGACAAGGTAGTAATCTTATACTATACTATAATATAAACAAAAGTTAGCAGAAGACAATAATGAATATAGATGATCTTTTACCTCGATAGCACACCAATGATCATGGCATTACCGTTGAACATACTTTGACGTGCCTTGGCACTTTGAAGGAGCTATAATAGAGAGAAATAGTAAAAAAAATACTATACTGGGAAAGGTTTTCCTCGGTAGCTTTAATAAAGAGAAATTACAAGCAAATGATATAATTGAGAGTGTAGGCAAAATTTTAATTGAGGTCAACGCTATAGTGTTCAATTAGGTTCATGCAACCTTTCAGAAATAAAAGATTGCAAACCAAAACACAATTCATAATTGATGTTGACAACCAATAAGGAGATATACTAATAGATTTTAAATGATCCATCTTGGAACCCATATTTAACTGCTACCTAACCCTGCTGATCCACCAAAATAATACAAGAGAGGTTTGGCCATACTAAGTAACCAAACTTTAAAATCCAACTAAAATAGAATGAATCATAGGCTTGAACAGACCAAAAGCAGCATCAAGTAGCCAGAATTATTTACTATAAACAACAACAAGGTACCAAAAAGATTTACCAAAAACAGTTGTGACTACCAAAACAACATAATCCATATGATTATTTGGCAAGTCAAGACCAATGAAAATGTGTCAAAATAGGGCATTATACTAGTTTGTGGAAGAGGACTAATACAAATACAAATTCTGACAGAGAAAAAGAGGAAATTAGTGATTGCATTACTGGAGCACAACCCAATTATCATCCCTAATGCCTAATAACGTCGAATAGTTGTCCTATATGAGGTAATTAAGATCACAGCCATGAATTTTAATACTAAGATCAATGAAACAATTCTTTTATCCTGGGTTGAAGTGGAAAGTATTGATTTCCTAGGTCAAGGAGACAAAAAATTGTTAACTTCTAAGTTCACTACCACATATCATCACTAATCAAATACAATAAAAAAATAATTAAACCCTATTAACACTCTTGTGGATGAATATTTGTAAACAATTGATGGCAAGAGCAGAAATAGAATGACAATAAGTTAATGCAAACTTAAATATATAATCAATATGAGTTAAAACTTTAAGAAGTTAATGTAAGCTTCAAACCACGATGAGTGAAATAAAATATGTCTTCAATCCACCATAAACTGTTTGTAATTCAAAAAACATATTACGAAATATAAATATCTTCAGAAAAAGAGAAATAAAATGTTTATCGAATAATATTTCATAGACCGATTCAGATTCAGATTGAACTAAAATCAATTGTCACAATATCATAGAAAATGAATATGTCAAAATTAAATCCATTACCTTCTAAACCTAAACTCAAATCAATCAAACTCTTTAAAAACACACAAATCACTCTACCGAGAAAATGGTAACTTTTAAACCATAACAGCATGAGAGAAAAACAGTCACTCCTAATATCTTTTATCTCCTAGGAATATTAAGGCAACCTAATAAATATATGAGATACCCAATATGTGTTGTATATTGATGTGATGCAATTAATTAGACTTGACATACTCCAAAATCCTGTGATGTAATCATAAAATGTGATAAATTATCATTATAGAAACAGAGTATGAAAACTTAATCGAAGAACGGGTTTAAACCTAATATACGAAAACTTAATCACTATAATAAATGATCGATTTTAATAATTTGGAGGGCATTACGATTATTTAGTGGAGTAACTTATAGTTAAATAAAAATAATGAGAATGTATTTTGGAGGTTATAACCAATTTAAGTAGAACCTTATTATTAACCACTCTCATTTTTAATTTGGATCATAAAACATAGCATCAAATGGTGTTATTAGAGTTGTTAAGATTAAGATGACATCAATATTTAAGTTATTTTATTCAAGTATAACATTAGCTATACGGTTATGTGTAGTTAAGTCAATACAAATATTCTTTGATTTGATTAAATCTAAAATGTAACTTTTCAATACGATTTCTTGATAATGACAATAAATTCTAATTAAATCTAAAATGTATCTTTTTACTACGATTTCTTAAAAATGACAATAAATTCGAGTTAAAAATGCCTCTAACAGAGTACAAAAAATGGAAAACAAAAAATTCACAACGGATACGAAACTTTGACTGCTGCTTTTGTCTAATGTTGCTTACTATTGATAAATGTCATCTTTATTTTCTGAGATATGAAATAAACCAAAGTTTCGTATAAGGTAATCAAGAAAACAGTTTGATTAGTGATAAGAGCTTATCAAATCATACCAATAGTATTTAATTACCATAATAAATCAAACCCCATTGAAATTTTAAAAAAATAGCAGAAAACCCAACATACATTATCTCTTGTTTTCAAGAATTCCCAATCACATAAGCAAATGAAAAACAAAATACCATTTTCAATACAACCGAAACAACCTGAAAGAAAAAAGATAAACCAATAATCCTGCTTCCGAAAGAACCGTGAGGAGAATGGTGCAAGAACAGCACTTCGGGTTTTTAAACAAAAGAAGTAGGCACTATAATTAATAAATAAACCTATTTTCTCTCTTTTGCTTTAGAGATCGTGCAAGCAATGTGGTTGTTTAAAAAAGCTTCAGTTTCGTAAGTAGAATGGGAGAGGAGAGGAGCGGGTAAAACCAAAAGTTTGGAGGGATCGGGTAAAAGTCCAAAAAAAATTTAGGGGGAAAAACTATGCTTCAAAATTTTGGAGGAAAAAAAAGGGTCATAATATGTATAGTTAGGTTAGAAACTCTTTAAAAAATGTCATAATATCTATAATCAAATATGATTTTTATATGTAAACTCTCATAAAAAAATAGGATCAAATACCAAAAAGTCCCTCAAGCATTTTTAATACACTTTAGTCCAACCTTTTACTTTGTTTCAAAAATCCCCTAAAACGCCAATTTAACTAATATTTTCTTATTTTTAAAGGTCCGCGCTAGCGACACTCACCCACCTCCTCCCACCCCCACCCCATTCCCCCATTGTCGAACCTCCGACAACCTTCACCGGAATTCCTTTTTTGAATGTTTTTAGGTGTTGAGGGACTTTTTGGAACAAAGTAAAAGACTTGGACTAAATGTGTATTAACCGGAGCTCCTTTTTTTGAATGTTTTTAGGTGTCGAGGGACTTTTTGGAACAAAGTAAGAGACTTGGACTAAATGGGTATTAAAAAATATTTGAGGAACTTTTTGGTACAAGCCCGTAGAAAATAATACTAATATATTTAAAATGACATTTTATATCAGAAATGTCACATCAATAATATTCACTTAAAACCAAATACGTTTAACCTTTTTTTTTTTGGTAGCATATCATGAGGTGTCCGCGCCAACGTACGCGCACGTCGACTAATCCTCATTCGCGGTTCGTGACTTCCCCTGGCCAAACAATATTTCGAACTGGGGATCAAACCCAATCCATCCCCAAGACTGTCCGGCGCTGCCAATCGAGTCAAGTCTTTATTTTAGGTTTGGGTTTAACTTAAAATAAAGGGTAAAAAATGTAAATACCCAAAACTTATTAACCTAAATAAACCACCAATTCTTCTTCTGTTGTGTCCAAACAAAAACCAAATACGTTTTCTTAATTCTCATTCTCCGACGGCGACGCAACCACCCCTGCTGCCGACGGCGACGCCACCTGCTGCCGGCCGAGCCCTCCTGCTGCCGCCGGTGAGGTTAGCTTACTATAATTTCTGGTCTGCTTTGATTTGTTTGATGAGATGCATATATGTGAATGCGGGTTATCTTTAGGTTTAATTTCACCTTTCAAGTTCATTCTTGAACCGAATTATGTTGAGAATACAAAAAACAAATTGGGTTTTGTTTTTTTCAGTTGTCACATACTTTTTGTTTGCTGAAAATTTGTAATTCTTCATTCTTTCTAGGTTTAGCAATTTATGTCTGGCTTGTAAAATATTGCATAATATTCATTTTCTTATTATTGGTTTGTACTCAGGAACATGTTTTGATCAAATTGCTTTCATTTACAACCTCATTGCCCTCACAACCATGAATACAGCAGCATCTGTGCTAGTGTACTCGAAGATAACGCCAACGGGCTTGGCCCTCCTCCCAAACAACCAAATTTCTCTCAGGCATTTACACAAACACTCGAAAGGTCGATTATCTACGAAAGATTTTAGAAACCATTCTCTTTCGCGTCCATTTTCAACACTACCATCCAGCACAAGAACCCGGTTGTTCCAACCAATCAAATGCGCATATTCAAACACAAGTAGCTCGGAATCACATACCCCATTGCGGGAAAAGCTCGGAAGCCTCGCTTTTGATTCGCTGAGAGCAACCTTTTCTCAGTTGACCCCGGTTGATATCTGCAAGTGGGTTTTAATGTTCTCCATTACGGTTGCGGCTACGAAATGGACAGCGAAATTTCTGTTCAACCCTTTTGTCTGGATGTATTTTAGTTGGACTTGGTTGTTCTGGCCATGGTTTATCGCTATTGGTGTTGCGCTCTACGGTCTTCATGGCCTTCGGAAACACTTGCGCGGTGAAGCTAATGTATTTGAGCAACTTGGTATTGTTACTTCTGCATTTACATGGCTAACGCTTGTTCCACCTGCTCATTTCAACGGGTTCTTAGAAGGATGGCCATTTGTGTTCTTTTTCGTGTATCACTATTTCTTCTTCTTCAGCGTTAGTGTTCGGAAACGTCTGTATGGGGATTACTACCCTCGAGAGCATGACCCAAAGTGGGATGTTAGCCCACCTAATTGGCATCGCCTTCTGTTCTGTGCTGGAGTTCTAGTTGGCCATTGGCTTGCGGCATTTGAAGGGCCGGAACTGCACCTAATCCCTGGTGGGTGGAGCAATTTGATGATTTGGGTTTTGATAATGCTAACCCTCTTTATGCAGTATCACTCTACTCTGTATCTTGCTAATTATTCTGAAAAGGTGGTGGTGCCGACTGCTGTTGTACAATTTGGGCCATATCGGTGGGTCCGTCACCCGATATATGCATCCACCATGCTTTTGTTTGTGACTTACTTCGCTGCACTTCGGGCACCTTTCAGCTCCCTATTTATTGTTGCAGTTTGCTCGATATATTATGGGCAGAAGGCGAAATTGGAGGAGGCTTTGATGGCAGAGACTTTTGGGGAGAGTTACACAGAGTACGTGAATAAAGTTAAGTACAAATTTATCCCTTTTGTTTACTAGTTCCCTCCATGTATGTTCGATAGAATCAATTAGTGGGATATCGATTATTAAGATTTGAGACCATAGAATGGATTGTTCTAGATGATACACATTTGACATGCATCATCTTTGAGGCGAGACTAGAGTTGCATTATTCTATTTTTGTCGGCTAATAGTTTTTTCTTTTTTCTTTTATTTTTTGGCTTTGCTTAGTTTATGCATTTTCTCTTTTGTTGTAATGGGTTGGTTTAAACTTGTTTCAAAACAGTTATTCACTAGTCATACGTCCTTAATTACCTGTCTTTTCTTTCAATTTTATTATGAATACGGCTTTTGTTATATGAAATAGGAATCTGATGCTTCCTTGTAGATAGTTATTGATAAAATATCGCAATTTACCACTTGTTTGTGGCAGATTCCGCTACAAATTCTTAGTAATGTATTTCTATTTGTATTTTTCGCTAATACTATTTTCACCTGATGGTGTTTTTAGAGCAAAAATTGGTTGGTCTATCTCCTGTTTATCAAAATGTTCAAGCATTTAGTCTCACTTTGCGGTCCTGTCCGCTCCACCTTATTTTATTTTTTAGGATAAGCCAGTGAAATTAAGCTCTGATAAGATTGTAAGCCTAAAATTTATTTCAACTAGTGTTTCCTGTTGCCACTTTCTCCTTACAAATGGAAACATCAGTAAAAAAAGCCTCTGAAGGAACATATATTTAAGAAATCATATTTGTCATTATTTATTTATTAATTTATTTTTTTCTATGGGATAAACCTCACTACATAACCCCACATGGCATTATATTTTTTTCCCTTGCATACGATTTAAAATTATATAGTGAGATAAATAAGTAATGTATCTCGTCTGGCAATGAAATTTAATCCTCATGTCATTTTAAGCTTTCAACAATCCAAAACAATTACCTCTCTCAATTCTATCATCTCAATTGCTAACAAAGCTCCTCCCACCTTAACTTTCATGATTGCATGAAACTTGGTGTACAAGTTAATAACATTATATTAGAGGAAGAAAAGTGTGAAGCATGCCTTGTAATCCATCCATCCATTTTGCAAATTTTCTTATTCATAAGTGTTTATTCTCATTCTAGTGTTATTGATATAACATCAAGGGTTATATTAATAACAGGGGTAAGGTTGTGTACATTTAACCCCGCAGTGGCGGGAGCCTCGTACACTGGGGTTGCCCTTGTTAAGCCGATCCCAAATAATTGGGAGAAGGCTTTGTTGAGTTGAGTTGAGTTGAGTTGAGGTTATGTTTTGATGATCTGCATGACCCAGATAGTTGAAATGGAGAAACAATAAGGGCCTGTTTGGTTTGCAACTATAATTCTGTTTTCTGTGTTTAAATACAATTCTGATAAAAATCTTCGTTTGGCAACCTGTTTTTAAACACAGAATTATAATATTCCTGTGTTATAATCAAGTTTTTCAGAAAACAGATTTTAGGTGTTTTATAACATCTGTTTTTTTTATTTTTCAACTCAGAATTATTCATTCTTAATATTTTAAAGCAATTATACCTTAATATATAATATACATACATAATACATTAATGTGTGTAATTCTTATAAATAAAAAATATATATGTACATATATACAAAATTACGTATGGAATAATATAAAGTTAAATAATATTATCAATAGATACATGATACTTATATATAGTTTTATACATATATTATTAATGTATGGAATAATATAAAATATACATATAGTACATATGTATTAAAATATATTATCAATTCATGTATGTATATAATTTTATAGTGAATTATATATGCGACATCATTATATATATATATATATATATAATTTTCATACATACATGATACATGATTGTATACATATACATACATACATACATCATAAATTATATACACGTACATTTAATATCATGTATTTTTAGGTATATATAAAACTTTCATACATACATGATACATGAATGTATACATATACATATATACATACATCATAAATTATATACACGTACATTTAATATCATGTATTTTTAGGTATATTTAATGAGGTATGTTAGGGAGTTTAACTCTCTCTCTCTCTCTCTCTCTCTACATATATATATATATATATATATATATAAACTCCACAACATACCTCATTAAATATACCTAAAAATACATGTTATTAAATTTATATGTATATAATTTATGATGTATGTATACATTCATGTATCATGTATGTATGAAAGTTTTATGTATGTTTATATGTACATACATACATATATATACACACACACACACACACACACGCATATGTATGATATAAATATACATATTTGTCAATTTTGTCAAATTTTCAAAAAACTGTATTTAAAAACAACTTTACCAAACGCACACCAATAATTATAAACACAAAAAACTGAATTTTAAAACTGTATTTAAAAACAGTGTTTAAATCGAATTTTCTGAATAGAGAACCAAACAGGCCCTAAGTAATATGCTAGGAGCTGGCAAAATTAGTGCATGTAGTGAGTTTAGTGACAACCTGAACAACTTCTAAAATTTTGTAATGCTCTATGAAGACAGCCAAAGAGTTTCTTTATATGAGCCAATACTTATTGGATAGTGTGCTGAGCCTTGATCTGTTCTGCATTTTTTAATTTTGGCTTTGTAAATCATTATTGTTTAGTACTTATTTTGGAAGTTTGTATCTCTAATTATAACCTTGTCTCCAAATATGTATTAGTCACAGTGGTCATCTCAATAACACCATTTGGTCTAGGTAGAAGTTCTCAAGACCAAAAGCATGGTATGATTTCAGTTACCAAATGTAGTTTCGTTGGGTTATAATCTTTATGGAACAATATATATATATGGAAAGAGGGCAATCTTTAGAGAAACCCTTTTGTGTAATGTTTCAAATTTTAATTGGTCTTTCTAAGATGCCATTATTCATGCTTTCATACTGGTTATTTTGTTTTTTAGGCTATATCGATTAATCAACGCCAATAGTTGCCCTTTTTCCCTCCTTAATTCTAGTTTTAAATTTGAATTTAAAACCTAATGATTTGCTTCATCGAATATCAGTACTTCTTTTATTTTATTAATCCCTATAGATATAAATTCAGCTTAAGTGGACCAAATTATAATTGACAGTTTTTTGCTTTGTTTTGTTCTAGATATACCTTTTATTAGCCGTTCTATAATAATGTTTATAAAGTCTTGTGAGCTAACCAATTACTCTATTATTGGAGCATAATCAAATTTGAGTCAACCCATTTATCACCCGAATCATTTATTATTTTGATCCCATATTCACCCGCAACCATAACTATAATGGAAATAAATCACGGAGATGCATGATGTAATAGCAAAACAGATAATTCTGATTTCACCCCGTCTACCATATATCTAATTCATGAGATTAATTCTCCATTTAGTTACCGTGATTTTGGGAAAGCTACATAAACGATAGATGCACAATGGTAGACCTGACCATGGGTCGTGTCGAGTCATGTTAATGTCAGTTTTTATCGTGTTCGCATCTTATCGGGTGATTTTATCGTGTGAAAAAATCATGTTCAAATCCGACCGGTTATCTTAACATGTCGTGTCGTGTTCACACGTTATTTCTCATTAAAATAATGAATTATTTTGAATTGTATACAAGTTGACATATTAACCCATTTTAAAACACATAGATTCATTAATTTATTTTGAATTAATGAATTATTTTGAATGGTGTATATGGGCAGATATGATTGGTGCACGCATGTGGATGAGGATCCTGTGGGAACCATTTGTACTCTCTAGTCCTAAGGAATTTTTAGGTTTATTTAAAAGTGCAGGGAGTAAAAGCAGCTGGAAGCAGATTAAGTCTTTCTAGATAAAATTGAAACTTCTAATATGCCACACCCAAGGAACTAGATTAGTAAGATGGGCTTGGGTGATTTTTGTTTTAAACCCAATGAGGAGTTGGGTTCAAATAGTCAAATTCCTATGGTCTCACTCATAGTTCCAGGGACCACTACATCCCCCTACGTACGGCAATCCGGTGTCTCGCACAAACCGAAATATCATGGGTTCTCGAACCGGATATCCAAAAATGGTGTTCCTAAATTTGACATTCACTCCCTTAGTTCTTAATTGTTATGAGGAATTTTTTACCTTCAATACGAAAAAAACTTTTCAACCAATGTATATACATGGTTCATTATATATTTTATTAACATATTATAAATATCGAGACTATCTACTACATACATCCTTAGGGAACTTTCTATATTGGCGGAGATATGAATCTTGAGAAAAATAATGATTATAATACTACAAGAATCCATTAGGTCCCCTTGTGATTTGAAGTAGTGAACCAACTAAGCATACCCCTTATCATTCGCGTACCGGTTAAAATAATGTACCCCATACTCGTACTCGTTCCCGTTCGTACCACGTACCAATGCTACAAACGATCCATGTAACATTGGTATTACTAAAAGAAGTTGTTGATTATCTGGGCCCATTAATGTGTGGGGTTTCATTTGATTTGTGTCTCGAAAGATTGAAAGTAGTGTGAGCTTTGACATCCCATATATCAATTTTATTGATTGCAAGCTTTCATACTGATTAATTGTACAAGAAAACCTAAAAGGGAAAAATTATTTTGGGATGAAATTAAAAGGCTCCAAAAAGTTTAAATATTTTAAGTGTGGCACATCATGTGCATTTCCCCTTTATATCTCGTTGGAGCACGGATGAGTGGTGTGAATAATCGCGCAATTTTCTGGATTTTGGTGTGTATGGTCACGAGTCCTATATAATGCGTGAGTGATGAAGGGAGAAAGAGTATTTTAAATTTAAATTTAATTTAAGGGAGTAGTTTTAGAAGATATCAGTCATATGTTATGTTGTGGTTACCCAATTGGACTCATTTTGATCTTATCATCTTATCATCTTTTAGGGTTACCTGAAGCCCAATTTCCCCCTTGGTTGTAACTGCCATTGATTCTCTATTTGTAACATAATCATTGATGATGTCTCCCTTTTGCCATGAATTGATGGTTCCTTCACAATCTTCGACTTGTAGTGACGATTGACTTCTTCTTCCATACCTTCAACTTCATCATTCATTTGAATGTAAGCTGAAACGTTTCACAACTATAATTACCTTTGTTTAGAGGCCAAAGCCTAGTTTCTCCCTTTAATTCTCATTTATAACCAAAAGTAAAGTGCTTACAACGAGTGGCCAAAGTCGCTAGCTAAGATAACCTTAAAGTGTAAAATGACCAAAGAGCACACACTAAAGATATTAAAAGAAAATTTCACCCTCTAACCTAATATAACAACTTAAGAAGCGAAATTACCTAATAAAATAGGAAAATAAAAATAACAAAATTACAAATGAACTTGGGACACGTCACTCTCCCCAACTGAGAAAAGCTCACCCATGAGCGTGAAAATAAGAGTAGGGGCCGTCATATGAGACATGTAGAAATCACTATTTTCCCCTACTGAGAAGGGAAACCGTTAACGAACGTTCGGCTTATCAACTTGTAGAGAGGCGGGGACGACGAATCAGAAATCCAAATAATGGCCGACAAATAAAAACTTAGCCCCGAACTTTGCCACTATGACCACCATAACCCCATACTCTCGAAAAGGGCCACCTATGCCACATGAGGTCTATGCCATTCACAATGAGCATATTCAATGCTAGACATTGAAAATTAAACTCTGAGAGTGCCGTGAATGACTCCCAAAATGGGTTCACATACCCATGAATAAGCACACCCTCCAATCACAACACATCGATCTCAAAATAAGCATTACAAGTTAATTAACTTCGTCAAAATCATCATCATTCCCCAGAAGTGGGAAGAAATCACCAATATAAAAAGACGTTGCCTATTGAAAGTGAGTACAAATCATCCTAACCATCCTCAACAAAGATATCAAAAAAATCTGCAATATCAAACATAATCTCTTCTTCCCGAAGATGGGAAAAAAGTCCACAAGCTCAAATGTCTGAACCTCTCGGTACCTGTCGTAGATTTCTCTAATATGATACTCGTTGGCGTCGTCAACAACAGCTAGTCGACTTAGTACGTCTATCGTCATCACGATGGAGGAGGGGAAGGGATTGTCTGAAGCATCGGTGATGATGGCCGTTGTAAATAAACTTTTCACATCCCGTTCCCTAGCGACGACGACTGTGAAGGCATCAGGATACTCAAGCTAAATCTCTACTTGTCAACAATCGACCTCTCTGTTCTCGATTTGTAGGCAACTCTTCTCGTGCCAGGAATGAGTGATGAGTCCTAACCCATATCCCATTGCCTCGGAGTATAAGGAAGACTGACATTTTTCATGTTCCTCAACCATATTCATCTTCGAGAGAGATTCTCGATATGAAGCTTCTAACATCCCAAATTATTTCTCAGTTCGCTAAAATTGGTCCAACCCATCATAAGTGGCTCTCAAAATGGGTGAATGCTAAATGGTGGGCTGCTCAAGGGATGTTAGGGGGAGGAATTGGAGATTTGAGGAAGTAAAACGGATGTTTGGGCATTTTTAGGAGGTGAGTGGGATGAAATATAAATTTCAAAAGTAAAGGAGGGTGGTTGGGCATATTTGTTGCAAAGGGTTTGGTAATTAAAATACAACGGAGTTTATGTTAATATTTGAATACCAATTGGGGTTGAACAAAGAGACTAACAAAAAGAGGGGCAAAAATGGAATTACCTTCACACTTAAGCTTAGAGTTCACAAAGAACCCAAGATCTTACCCCGCACAAGCCACAGACAAATGGGTTGTCTGTCTCCACAGATGGAATCTCTTACTATTAATCCAATCGGAGGTCTGGTAAGAGTCGGTCTGGTTCGGCATAGGTCGTCGATTGTTGGCGGCAGTAAGTGAAACCCGAACTTTGAAGATCAGTCAAAGAGGATGTTCATTCTCGAAGGAGAGAGGCAAGGGGAGTTTCGCGCTTGTCTAGCTACCAAGACAACTTGGAGCGATTTCATCGGGACTCAGACACCTGAATTCAAATGTGGTTGACGAAATTTGACAGGGCCTGGAGGGAAGACGACATGACATTGCAGGAGTTGAGGTCGACTATTTTTTTAGGTGTTGTGTCGGATTTGGACGGGGGACGGTGGAGAGTTATTTATTTGGGCTTGTCGGCCGTTGGCGTAGGTTGCGTGACGCCGACGAGGGTGTGGAGACTCCAAATCTAGGGTTCGAAAGAATATTTGTGGTTGTTAAGAGGTGAAACAACTTGTTTATGCGGTTTTTGTGGCATTTTCAGAGTTAGAGAGTTTTGGGGGTTGGAAAAATGCTTGTGATCGCTGGCAATGGGTGTCAGATTTGGAGGAGTGGATTGTCGATTCCTCCGAGCCTTGTTCATGGCTCTACAACCACCACTTTGGTGACTAGAGTAGTAGCAAACGCAATTATTATACCAATTTGGTGTAGGGAACTATTATTTCAACCCCAAAAAATTCTCCCAAACACCACACCAAAAGTCAAACGACATTTTACTTCAAAACATCAAAAGTAGCCCATCTTTTTATTTTGTTAACATTACTCAAATACCCCTAATAAAAATGATAAATGACACATAATATTTTTTCACTTAAAACAAAAAATCAAAAAACTCTTCCACTTCTAAAACACCAATCCCACCACCACCACCGCCGCCACTTTATACTTCACTTATCCATCACCACAAACAGAAACTTCCTTCTCATTACCACCATCACCCCCCTCTCCCCATGATTTTTTCTCTTTCTCCTTATCTCTATTTATCCACCATTATCTACCACAATCTCCACTTCAGCCCTAATTTTTATTTTTTTCATAAACTAACATTTTAAATGATATTGAATAAGTGTTAAAACTTAAGCCAACGAAAAATTAAAGACATAATATACCAAAAATAACTCAAAATCGTAAACCCGTCATTAATGGGCGCCTCTACAACCACAGTGGAAAGTCACTGTGAAAGCCCCCTTATCACAGTGGCCCGTCACCATGAAAATGGGCTTTCTATGGTAGGAAGTCATTGTGGATTTCTACAGTGGGAAGTCACCGCGTGAAGCCCATTTCCACAGTGATTAGCTACCGTAGTTAGGGGGTTTTCACAGTGACTTTTCTTCATGGAAACCCACGGCGACTTCTTATCGTGAAAATGTCATTTTCACGGTAACGGGCCACCGTGGTTGCAGAGGCGGTCATTTTTAGACGAGTTTGCATTTTTTGGTGTTTCATTAGCGTATATTCAGGGTTTCAGTTTTCCATTTTTTGTTGTTTTAAGAGTAAACACTTATTTAATATCATTTATGATCATTTTTCTCTAAAAAAAATAAAGTTGGGGGTTAACATGGTGGTGGTGGTGGTCTTATTTTTTGGGTTAAAAAGTGAAGGAAAAGTGGTGGGTGTGGAGAGATGGTGTTGGTAGTTGGTGGTGGCGGTTGTGGGAGGAGGGGGGGGGGGGTGAGAGGAGGTCATAAGGTAAGAGTTAGGGGTTAAGGTTTTGTTTTTAGAGAGAATAAGAAGTTAGAGAGAGAAAGATAAGGAACAATGAGGATTTGAGTCAAAATCAACTTATATATGGTTTGACTATATGTGGTGTAACTTATTTTGGTGTTTTGAATCAGATTTTAGTTATTTTATAGTAGTGAATAGAGGTTGGTGATTGGGAGAATTTTTGGGTAGAAATATGAGCTTCCTTTTGTGTAAGCAAAAGCATTTTCACAATAGGGATAACAACAACATCATCAACATTTGTTTAGAGGCCAATGGCTTAACTTCTCTCTCTAATTCTCATTAATATCCAAAAGTAAAGTGTTTGCAAAAGTGGCCAAAGGCTCCTATTTATAGGAATAGGTATCTTATTACCCAAGATAACCCTAAAGTGTAAAAAATGACTAAAGAGGCCAAGAAATATGAGCTTCCTTTTGTGTAAGCAAAAGCATTTTCACAATAGGGATAACAACAACATCATCAACATTTATTTAGAGGCCAATGGCTTAACTTCTCTCTCTAATTCTCATTAATATCCAAAAGTAAAGTGTTTGCAAAAAGTGGCCAAAGGCCCCTATTTATAGGAATGGGTATCGTGCTAGCCAAGATAACCCTAAAGTGTCAAAAATGACTAAAGATGGCACACTAAAAACACTAAAAGGAAATGTCACCCTCTAACCTAATATAACAACTAAAGGAGGGAAATAACCTAACGAAATATGAAATAAAATAACAAAAATACCAATAAATCTGGGACACGTCATCTTTTCTTGCATTTTTCGCTTGTGTGTTCACCATCAATTTACCTTGAATCCAATATTTTTCTGAAGGAATCTCGTTCTTTACTCCCCATTGATGGTGTGGATTTTTGGACCTCTCCCTTGTCCCCCAATTGATGTTTACTCCTTTCATATTTGCTCTACTCTACCCTCAATAAACCTTTGTCTCAGATGTCCCACTAGTTTGGTTCATTAAACAAGTTTATTTCAATAATCATTCTTTGTAAGTGAGACGCTCCTTTCATTTTAAAGTGCCCCTACTGTTTTGTACTATTTCGGATTGGACTCTTTTTAAATAAGTCAAACCACCTATATCTAAATGGTCATTATTGGTTTTTCAATCATCTTGGGACTCTAATGTAAGACCACAGTTCTCTCTCTTGATGATGCTTTTTGGTTGGGTTTGCTTTATTTTCCTACGATTTATTGCATTTCCTATCATGGAAGCATTTCCCACCCTTCGTTTGAATTCCCTGCTTTGCACAATTTTGGTGTTAACTCCATGTTGACCTGATACTCTCTCATCCCTACATGGTGCAGAACATGGAGTTTTATATGATAGGGAATAACAAAAAGGAATTTTATTTGTGATTACATTTTATTTTGGTAGTTGGATTTATAGTAGAAATTATCCCAATGTAAGATAATGAATAATTGTTATTTATCTATTAGTTATCAGGATTTAAGCAGTATATATTAGAAATAATCTCTTATTTTAATTAGGCTCTTAGTAATAAATTAGTTAGGTTTTCATAGATATACTTGGGATGGAGGAGCAAATTATTAGAGCTCTATAATATATAGTTTCATTTGTCATTTTTCTTTGTTATTCCATTATTTTTAAAACAAAAGTGGAACTTAAGATTTTAGAAATATGAGATCCTGTAGTACCCTAAAAGGGCACAAGATTGAAAATGTGGTTCTGGGGAGCTAATATAAGACAACATTGTCCTAGCTCTATTACCATTGTGTACTCTTTAAATCTGTTCCTTTAATTATGTTAGTTTTAATTATTTTGGTTTTTGTCCTTGGGTTAGAAATATAGTTCTTTGACTAGTTGTTCCGGACTATTTTTTAATTTAAAATTGAGTTGTACTATTTATTAGGTTGAACTTTTTAGGGACTACATATCCTGATTAAGTAATGGACTGGTATGCCCTAGCGGTAAGGGTGAGCTTGGGACTGTGTGGTTAGGCGCACGGTGTTGGGTTCGATTCCCTGCTGGTAAGCCAGTATTTAAGCGGGGTGCGTGTGGGAGGTGGGTCCTGCACAGTACCCCCCTATTTAGCTTGCACGGGGGAGTCCAAATGGCTCATTCGTGTGGAGATTCAAGGTTATCAAAAAATAAAAATTAGGGGCCTGGTTTGGAGAGATTTAGCATAATCCAATATCTTCTAGTTAAGAAAAGCAGTGGACCTAAACACACTTCCAAAGTGAAAAGGGTTCAAAACTCGAGCCCTCTTTGAAATAATATCAGTGAGATATGTCCTGCCAGTTTTATTAGACTTATGTAGTTTAATGGACGTAAGTTTTTTACATATCTAAGATAATGCACCCCCATAATTGTATATATATATATATGATTGTAATGGAAACATATAATTTATATTTACCTAAAGGTATCCCTTATATGAGGCTATTGTTTTTGTTGCTAAAATATGTATAACTGAGTTGGACCAGATTGTTTTTTTTTTTACACCCAAACCCAAACCTAACTGGCCTTAGATTGCAATGGAAAAGAAAATGTTTGACTTGGAATAGTTTTCTAATCTAAATTTTTACCTTTTGTGTGTTTGATTGTAAAGATGATTTTTTTTTAAAAGAAAATGATGGTATATATATGGGGATATTTTGCAACTTTACATGGAAAACGTTTTAGGGGAGGTAGGAAAAAAGATAAAATAAAGCTTTAGGTAATTTTACATTTTGCAGCCCAAAAAATATACACTATCAAAAGTTGGAAAACTACAAAATTTCATATTTTCCATGAAAAACTTGCCCCATTAAACACAGTCGTATAGTCTCCACTTGTGAAAGGAAAACAAAAAAGGCGTACACCATGCATTCAAAAATATGCCACGGTGTCCAGCGAGTTGAGTTGCTTCTAAATATTAGTGTAGTTAAAAGGTTAAAATAATTACTACCAGATAACATTGCAAAAATACACACCTAAAATATGCAACGGTGTCCAAATGAGTTGAGTTACTTCTAAATATTAGTGTAGTTAAAAGGTTAAAATAATTACCACCAAATAGCATTGCAAAAATACACGATTTTTCAATCCATATTTGGAACTGGGCATTTAAACTTGTTGAATACGTATATTAATATTTTGTTTTTATACATTTTAAATGTACTTTTTCTTGAAAAACTACAATATATTGGTCGTGGGTGAAAAATTCATGCATTATAAAGAAAGAAGGGGCATATACCAAATAGTCCCTCATATATTTTTTAATACAAGTTTAGTCCAAACTTTTTTATTTCGTTCAAAAAAGTCCTTCACCACATAAAAACACTAAATGTGTGCTACTAGCGCGAACCTTTAAAAATAAGAGAATATTGTTAAATGGTGTTTGAGAGACATTTTGGAATAAAATAAAAATGCTCGGACTAAATGTGTATTAAAAAATGTTTGAGGACTTTTGATAATTTATCCAAGAAAGAAAATATATTCAAAACGGGATTTACTTTACTCAACTACTTGATTACATCTATGGGGTGTGTGTTTTTCTCCTTTATTAATTTAATTCTCCATAATTGAATAAAGTTGTTGCTATGAGGGTCTTGATGTCTTTATAGGTAAGTAAAGGGTTACAATTCTTTTGGGAGAAGTAAATACCATTAAGGCTAAAAATTTAATCAGGGCAATCCCTAATAAGTTTGACCAATTATTATTAAAATAGGAGTTGACTTCCTTGAGTTATCGTCCAAGTAATTCCACCACCATTGGACTTTCTTTATCCAATGGATTAACCGAGATAAGAAGATTGGATCCAAGATTATTTGCTGATACAAATTCATTATACTTGCAAAATAATTTTTCAAACCAAACATGGGGAAGAAATAGGATATTTTTAGTGTATCAAAATGAAAGCTTATTTTTATTTTAAAATGTTTGTACCAAATTATAAATTACTAAGATACCAGTTTTTTATGTCAAAAAATGAACTTGATAAAAGTTTATAATCACAGATAAAATATAGAATTATAATGAGATAATAAAAAGAGAGACACGAGATTTTAAAGTGGTTCAGCGATGTAAGAAAGTTTACATCCATTGTTATGGTATTAACTCCGAAGATTACAAAAAGCTAGGTACTCTTGTTAATAAGAATATCCTAGAATACGTTCCCTCTTGCCTTTGATGCAAGGAATACAATGTATTTATAGTGGCCTGGAGATCAAGGGTTGGAAGGCCTTTTATATACATTTCAGCATTTACACCCGTATATAATGAATGTGATGATTGGTTGCAAGAACCACGTGCGTTGAGACCCTTGGTTTTACTTTCCAACTAGTGGAACTCCATTTGTATTGATGGTTTCCATTCTTCATGTTGGTGGCCTGCCTGCCGAGCGACTATTTGCTGATTGGGATTTCTGCCACGTAGGAAGATATTTGTCCACTTTTGATTGATCCACATAGACGGATAATTTTTAGTATCAACAGAAGCCCCAATACTTCATTCTTGAGGTGTTTGTTGAAAGGATGGAGTATATTTTCTTCGGAGTTGGTCGGTGTCTGACAACGTATGGGACTTGTGAAAAAAATTCATGTTTTGATTTTACAATGGTATTTTTGTATATAATTTGAAAATTAGCAAACCGCCAAAGGGTAAATTGAAAATTTTACATCTTTCATACTGTCAAGCCGCCAAAATGTCAATCATTAATACAAAGTAATCATTTCTTGCACGATTTTTCAGGTAAGCTATAAAAGGTGAGATTTTGTCAAATTTTCTTTACCAAACCTTTTCCAAGCTTTCGAACTCTACTTCTTTCCCAAGTTCTCTGTTTTTGAGCTTTTCTTTGCATTCTTCCTTCGCTTCGGTCTTCATTTTTCTGTAAGCTTTATTTTCCTCTTTCATTTTGCTTTATTTCTTTCTTTTAGTGTAACCATGGTTTATATCGTACATGGGGATTCCTCTGAAGAATGCGGGAATGGAATAATCCAGATTCGGTTGATTTAGAGATGCCCATATCACCTGTAGATGTATTATCATTGTCTAAAGGTCACTGGATTCCCTCTCTCATCATTGATGAGTGTGGCTTCACATTTCCACCAATAGGTTTTTCTTAAAATTTTATCAATATTTTGATGTCCTCCTAGCTAGGGTAGCCCCCAATACTTGGAGGGTAGTAAATGGGATTAATAGGCTGAATCAGATACATGGAACCCACATTGACACCTCTGGGCTGATGTTATGTTACAAATGGGTTACCAGTGATAGTACTTACTATATAAAGACTAAGTTTGTTAATAGGGCCTTAGTTATCAATTTTTCAGACTCTAACAAAGATTATTTTGAGTATGGAATCATTGCTAAAAATTGGTAACGTGCTCCTTTACAAGCTGGAGAAGTGTATGATGGGCCAAGGTGCCCTCTAGTGGGTCAAAGCGTAGGTTGTTAAATTACTCTATTTTTTGCAAACTAACTGTTTGATGATGAGTTGACTTGATGTTTTCTTGGTTCATTCTGTTTTGTACAGTCGAGAGCAAGAAGAACCGTCCTACAGAAGAGGACGTGAACATTCGTGAATTGAAGTTACTTTGGAGAATTCATCAAAGAATTGGTGAGGAATAGGACAGAGATGCCTTTACCTGCTACAATATAGGAGCTCTATAACTTCGTTTGTTGCTTAGCCCACCACTTCTACAGTTGCTAATCCCATCAACCTTAAGGCAGAACCAATTCGTACTTCCTCTGTTGAAGAATCTATTGGTGTAGAAAAAGATTTGAGGACCTCTTGTTCCTTTGAATCTTTGGACATTTTAATAATCCCCTCTTCTCCACTTACTGCTATGGTAAAGAGGAAGATCCCTGGCCTGATGACTGGAGCCTTGTCTCCGACTACCAAGAAATCCACCGAGAAAGGTAGCAAAATTAGGGATGCTAGGAAACGAGACAAAGCACCCCAAGTATCTGAGTTTGAGAAGGTTCCTTGGGTTATCATCCATAAGGAAGTAAATATTGTTGTTCCTTAATTAAAGAGGATTAGAAAAGGTTTGTCTGAGAAGCTGGTGGAGAAAAGTGATAGGCTGGGTTTTGTCGTGGCGCGAGAGTCACCTACACGCCGGGTGTTTTATTTTCGGCTCACCAACTCTATGCAAAAATCTAAAAATCTAAACTATGACTACACTCTTTAAGGGAGTATAGCCATCCAGGGTACCGAATCCACAGGGACGAGTTGCTAGAATTTAATCGATTTAATACTTCTAGAATAAAAGTCTAAAAGGTAATTTTAACGAAAAGTAAAAGATAACAAAGAGAAAAGATTAATCTAGGCATGTGTATTCAAACTAAGATTATCAAAGCGAATGAAAACTATAGGTTGCGCTAGATATCCCTCACGCCGAGTTAATTGGTATAAATGGTTACATAGGTTCACAAGTTATTAAGATTTTGTCTCGTTTCATCAATTAATTAAATCGAGAGATGTCACGCCCTAAATTCGCATAAAAGCCTACTAAGATTTTTGCGTCAACGAATACCCCGAAAATTATGCACACAAGGTCGTAATTACGGAGCATACGTGATATACCACATTAAATCTCCTAGGCGTAAAAACTAGGACAACCCAATCGAAATAAACTCATAAATTCGATCACCAAAGCAAAGCAACCAATCCACCCTAGGTGAGTTCAATCCAACACAACCTAGATTAAACTATCTACAAAGCATATAAAATTACATGCATTAAATACAATAAAGTAAACCTAAATTAGAAAGCAATAAATGAAAGCAATAAATTCTACACTACAAAGAAAGAAAGAAAGCATGTAAATAAAGAAAGAAATAAAGAAATACAGACAATGGAAGCTCGGATTGATGAAGAAGATGATGAATACTGCTCTACACAACCATAATGGAGCAAACCCATATATGGGTAATCCTAGGAGGGAGAAAGTGCCACCCTCAACATCACTCCCCAAACCCTAACTAAGAGAAAAATGATCTATTGTTATAAGATATTTACAAATAAAACAAGTCTCCCCTTATATACTAAGTTACAATAAAGAAAAGAAAAAGAAAAGAAAGCAAGTGATCGAAATTTGCTTCAATTGGTCGATCGCGAGGTCATGATCGGTCAACCGATCCTTCGGATAAAACCCCCTGTAAAGATTCCAAGGAAAAATTGCAAACACCGGTTGACCGGTGGCCAGGAGCTGGTCGATCGATACTCTGTTTTCCAGCCAAGTTTGCTCAAGAATGGGGAGAAAATGGTGCAAACGAAAAATGGCATAACTCCTTCGTCCGGGCTCGGAATGATGTGTCATTCGCACCCACACGAAGCTAACTCGACGAACTATGCTCTCGTAGAATCCTGTTGAGTCGGAGATAAAGTTTGAAATGTCTAAAATGCCCTGAAGTGGCGTCCGATGACAGAACTTCTCCAAAATGCAATCGAACCTCACTTTAAGCATCCCAATAGCTTCGAAATCACAATTAACCCCTGCAAAGCATATAAACATACATAATAGATGTTTTCTGGTTAATGAGCATAAATATCGGCATAAAGAACCCAAAAACTGCTAGAATGCATAAAGATAATGGGGGCGCATATGCAATATTCATGACGTATCACACCCCCTAACTCAGACATTGTTAGTCCCTAGTGATGAAACAAACAAAACCAGTCCACAGAAGGTGGCACAAAATGTATATATGCATCGGAATATAAATTCCACTTTCGTAGGGAACACGATTGAAATTAGCGTATGCAATAAGCCGTCAAATCCCTAGGTTACCCTAGTATATGAGTGTCATCTCGTAAGGATTTTCAGGGATGAGACCCACAAACATCATATGGTTTCCTCAAAATATGCCCAATCACATGTGACAAACTCAACAAATCGAACAAGATTTCAAACAAGTTATTAGCAAAATGAGTATATTCACACAAAAGTCCGTATTATTAACATTATAGAATGAAATTCGTGGAATTGAAACCTTAAAATGTGGGAGGGGAACGAGCACATGCAAAGTATGATTTGGCAAAAACTTAAATAAATCAGATAAACATAAAGCGTGCATATATCAATCCTCACCAGGCATTACGCTCAACAAATGAAATCATTATGAAATGGGAGGTAACACACGGGACATGCGCCCATAAAGAGTAAATGTTAATGGGAACAAGGTTGTGCACATGTCACAAATGAAGAACGCTATACATAAAATGAAAAACTTATAATCTCAATGAAAGATACCGCTCATTAAAGGAGGCGAAATGAATTTTCACATATTAAAACTATTTAAGCTTTTAAATTAAATTCAACCTAGGATCACATAGGACTTTATAGGGTTGTAATGTAGGTTAGGATCGGGTTATGAAATGAGGGGAATATGTACGGATTCAAAGTGTCCGGAGATGAAAACTTGGGATAATGGGAAAATGCGGGCAAAATCAAAAATTGGAAAATAACTTTCATAAAAGGCATTGAATATAATAATGGGGAGAGTAAACAAAGCTTATTGAACACTATGGTGACAATAAATCTCAACACAAAAATGATAAGTAAATGCGATCACCAGAATAAATAAAGAACACAAAATAAATGTAATCACATACGACACAAGATATACGTGGTTCGGCAAAATGGCCTACGTCCACGGTGGTGCTCTCTGTTTCTTATTTCTCTTTACTTCGGGGGAGTGTTTACAATTACGTCCCTTTTACCTCGGGCTGAGGGTTAAATATATACATGTCATTTCTTGGAGAGTGGGAGTATTGGACTCCTCCACGTTAACCCATGATCCTTCGAATATCTCTTGAGAGATTTTAGGGGTTGAATGGGTCATAACTGAATTAGTTATGCTCGAGGCCTTTAGACTTTGGGTCGGACTTAATCGGGCTACTCATCTTGGCCGGAATGGTTAATCGAGGTACCCACAATTGCCCCTAAAAATTTTGGGTCACAATTTGGGCTCAATAATTTTACATAATAGCCTTAATGACATTTTTGTGAATTCGCATAGTGCTTTGGGATGGAAGAGTCTTTCTTGACTAGATTCAGGGGGCAGATTTCCTGTGCGTCATGATTGAGAGGGTTTAAACTAGTTTGGAGAAGCCATATCCTGACGTCGCTTAAAACTTCTTTGCATTCTCAATATTTCTTCAACTCCTTACTATGCTTTCTCACTTCCAGGTCTTGTCTTTCACCTTCGAGCTTCTTCCTTATCTTTTCATCTTTTCTACTTGTGGCTTTGCATCGTCTCAAGCTGATTCTTACTTCTTAAGTTCTTCAAACTCCTTCTCCTTTATTTTTTATTGGAATTTCTTCATTCTCTTTTCTGATGGAAAAAATAGGCAATAGGTCGATAACTGAGTTTAGGAAGTTTTACAATATTTTAAACTGGGTAGACATTGAACGTGACCCTGTTGCTCGTAATGTCAGGGACTTTAAGGACGGTCACTGGATACAGGTTCTTCTGTTACTTCTATATAGTTCCTGCACAGTGCTCGCCAACTGTTTGGAAAATTGTCAATGATGTATATAGAATTAATGAGCTTTATGGAACCAATCTAGGTCTTGCTGAAATTTGCTATTGCTATTCTTTTTCCCAAACAAGCTCTGGTCTCCTTCATCTCAAAGCTAGGAGTCCTGATAGGGTATTGGTAGTAAATCTACCTGATTCCCACAAGAACTACTGGCACAAGGGGTTTATTGCCAGAAAATTAGCAATTCCCTCCCCAAACTGAAGGAGCGAGGTACAGGGGGCCTGAGATTCCCTTTTATAGGGAGGAAAATATAGGTAAGCATGGCCCTTGTTCTGCTCGTGGATTTTATGTTATTGTATTGTCTTTCTCATATTTCCCTAATCATCTTTTTCAGCAAAGACAACGAACACAGAGCCTGCTCTTCGCGAGATTCGAGGTACTGAGCTGGTTAAGGCTTGGAAGATCAGGGAATACTTAGTTGACGGTGAGCATTCGCGATCAGCCGCATTCCTTTTAGAGTACAAAAACATTGGGTCCAACTTTATTGCCCATCCTGTGGATAATATTCCTCGGTTAGATATCACAAAAGAGGTTGTTGCTGACCCTATTTAATTGGATGAGGAGGAAAGCAGTTCGGGTGAAGAGAGTGAGGGAGCTGACAAAGGCGGAGCTGACAAAGGCGGAGCTGAGGGTGGTTATAGCGAGAAGAGTTTAAGCAACGAGGAATCTTCCAGTTCGGAGGAGGGTTCTGAGGGTTCAGAGGACTCAGAAAGCTCGAGCGAGGAAGACATAGCTCCCCCAGGAAAAATTTGATTCAGGATGATGATGAAGATAATGTGTTGCTTGCTCGTAGGTTGAAGAAGCAGAAATCTGGGAGGGGGATACTGCCACTGGCTCTCGGACTGCTGCTCATGAGAAGGAGAGGAAAAAGAAAGAGGATGTGTTGGTGAAAGAGAGAGAGAGAAAAAAAGAAATAAGAAGAGAGGAAGGAGAAGAAGAGAAAAAAAGTGAGGACCAGGGCAGGGCAATCTTTGGGGCTCGTATCCGCCTTGGCTGAGGGGACTTCTGTTGCCCTATCCACCCAGTTGGCTCCGGCCGTGCTCGAGAGAGCAGTTTTGCCTGCTGATCGCCAGAGGTCGAAGGGGACTGACCAGTTAGCCCTAAAGGCAAGTCAAGGGCTAGCCTTTGTAAGTTTATCTTTTTCTTCTCTATTTTTGCAGCTCTTCTTTTAATGTCTCTTGTGCTAATGTTCTTTTTTCTTTATGTAGTTCGTATTTGATTTTACCGTCCTCTATCGCAGCCACGATGATTTGGCGAGGAAGAATTTTGAGTTGGAGGTGAGTTTGTATCCTGCCAGCGCTGCTCAGAAGACTTCCGACCTTGCCTTGGCCAAGGCTAATCAGGCAAAGGAGACGACATCCAAGGAGATCGAGGAGCTGAGGCAGTCTTATGGCTTAGTCTGCACGAGCAAACTAACAGTGGTTGAGGAGAATAAAGTGCTTACCGAGAACGTGAAGAAGGTGGAATCTGATGCTGCCACCCTTAAAGAGAGTTCAGACAATGTTGGATGGGTCGCGGTGTATGAGGATGTTGAGGCTCAGATTGGCTATGTTGGTCGTCTCAACTTCATGAAGGGTTGGGATAAGGCCTTACTCACTGCCGAGGTTGATATTTATTCCCCCCTCTTTGATGAGCATGACCCTGGCCCCAAACCTATTGTGGATGAGGTGCTTCCTCATGCTGCCAACGAAGTTGCTCCACCTGTTCAAACCACTTTTGTTGATGCTCCCCTCGATCAGGGGACGGTGACTGATCCACCTGAGGGAGGCGTACCTGGGACTACCACAGATAAGGGGAAGCAACCAGCGTCCTCAGTGGCCAACTAGTCTTCTTTAGGGAGCTTTTTATATTTTTGTATTTCTGTCTTTTTACTGATGTACTTTGAACCTTCTTTTAATGAAATGAAAAAAATTCCCTTCCGCGTACTGGTTTATTTGCTCCTTACTACTTATATGGCTTGCAGCTCATTGATGTTGAGGAATATATTCCTGGTACCTCTCAACTAGGAAAAATTCTCGGTCCTGATGCAAGTAATCGAGTTCGTCGTGCCTTTGTAAGAATCTGCAAGTCCCTTATGTCGAGGAATCAGGATTACAAGGATCAATCAGAGCTCGTTGCCATGCTTAAAGATAGGCTCCAAGAGATGGAGGAGGTCGACGCTTATGTTCAAGAAGAAGTGGATGCTCTGAAGGCTAAGCTCCTGGATGCCTCCGAGGTTAACCAAGTTGGAGAGGTACTTAAATAAGAGAATGATGGTCTAAGGAGGGAAGTCTCATAACTCAGGGAGAATGCACCAAGCATTGCCCCTCGAGTTTTGCGTGGTTCCTCTTCATCAACTGGTTCGTGAGATGATACTGATGACAGTGACTCAGCTAGGGAGATTACCGAGCTTCGAGGTGATGTTAGCAGGGCGTATGTGATAGATATCGGTCTTCAAAGAGATGTTACCTCGCTATGGCACCTATTCAAGAAAGGTCCTCTACATGTGTGGGCTGATGGTTATGATCAGGGTTGGACCAATACTTCAATAAAGTTGAGGGAGGTTATAGAGTTGTTCTTCATTAGAGGATGGTTGAGTGCTCTTAAAGAGTTGCAGGTTCCTAGGAACTCTGTCCTCTGGTATCGTCATGAGATCTCTCCCTCAACTTTGATGCCGAATCCATTCAGAAGAAATGATCGATGGGTTCCCATAGATGCAATCCTGAGGTAGCTCGTTGAGCCAAACTCAAACGAAGCCGAAGAGGAATTAGCTCATCATCCAGATGATGGTCGCAGGGCGTGAGTGGCTGACTATCTTGCTCAGTGACCTAGTTCCCATTAGGATTTAATTTACTCAGCACGTGTAACTCATTGTATATGTAATGATGTAATAAAACAGATATGTTTTAGGTAATTTGCCGACTAAACATGTGTTGTGTATTTTTTACTTCATTGATTTCTTATTCAACTATCTTGGGCTTCTCTAGATGACTACACTTGATGTAGGCGGAGTTATCTTATTGAGTGAGTATCCCCCCAGTCCATTATGCTTTTAGTATATCCTTCTGCCTTACTTTAGCTTTTAAGTTGTGTGGTCGCACTTTCTTAGGCCTAAACGTGGTAATGGCGAGGATACACCTGGTGTTGGATATTCTATCCGAGCAGGATTTTTGAGCCAAATAATATTGGCGACTAACCTGGGTTGGTCTTATTGCCGAAGGGTCCCCTGTAGGGCTTTATATATTGCCAGGGGCAATGCCAGTAGGTCCTTCGTGTTTGATGATGAAGGCCTGAGGAGGGTCATTGTATACTGATCCTGCTTTAATACGTATCTCGTGACCTTAGTTTTGTGCGTTAAGGGGGGAGTCGGTTACTTGGAAAAGGTGCATGAATTATAGTGTATTTCGACACTTCATAGAATGCCACTGTCAAACACTTCTTTATTAATCACAAATGAATTAAAAATATCAACATTGAGTTAAAAAGGAGAAAAGAAAAAATAGAAGTAGAATTTATTTAAATTGGCTACATTCCAAGCTCGAGGTATCTCCCTGCCCTCCAGCGTTTCTAAGTGATATGCTCCTAGTTAGTCGGCTCTTATCACCTTGAATGGCCCCTCCCAGTTTGGTCCTAGCTTGCCATCCGATGGTTTTACAGCGCTGCCAAGAACTTTCCTAAGGACATAGTCCCCAACCTGAAATGATCTTAGATTGACCTTCTTGTTGTAGTGCTTTACTAGCTGTTGCTGGTAAGCTGCTAGTTTCACTAGAGTCAGCTCTCTTCGTTCTTCAGCTAGGTCAAGTTCAGCGAGCAGAGCAGCATCGTTCTGGCCTTGGTCGACCAGGGTAGTCCTCATGGTAGGAAGGCCAACTTCCAATGGGATAATTGCCTCCTTCCCATAAATTAGGGCGAATGGTGTTTCTCCAGTTACTCGCCGTGGGGTAGTGCGGTAAGCCCATAGGATAAGAGGTAGTTCGGTTACCCATGCCCCTTTGGCTCGCTCCAAGTACTTCTTCAATCCATCAATCACTGTTTTGTTAAAAGCTTCGACCTGTCCGTTGCACTAAGGATATGCCGCAGAGCTGAAGTAGTGCCTGATCCCGTGGTCGTTGCAGAAACTCTGGAAGAGGCCACTTTCAAACTGGGTTTCATTATCATTGATGATGGTCTTGGGGATCCCAAAACGGGTGACATTGTTCCTCCATATGAATCTGACCATGTTCGCGTCTCTAATGTTTTCCAACGGCTCTTCCTTTATCTATTTGGTGAAGTAGTCCATTGCGACCAATAGGTACTTGCGATTACTGTCTGTGGTAGGAATAGGGCCTAAGATGTCCATTCCCCACTAGGCGAAGGGCCATTGGCTAAGTTACTTTAGATCGCTGGCTGGATGGTGAACTATAGGAGCGTGAAGTTGGCATTTTTCGCACTTGCAAGCATATACTTCAGCGTCTCTCTGCATCTATGGCCACCAGTAACCTTCTTGCATTGCTCGAAAAGCTAGCGACTTGCCCCCAATGTGGCTTCCACAGATTCCCTCATGGAGTTCGTGTAGAACTTGCTCGATGTCCTTTGAATGAACGCATTGGAGATAAGGACCGGTGAAATATCTCTTGGACAACTTTCCCTCAGTAGATAAGTGAAAGCGAGCAACTTTGACTCTTATCTGATGAGCGATCTTCATATTGTCTGGCAGTGCACCATCCTTTAAATAATCCCTTAAGGGGGTCCATCCAGGTGGGGGATATCTCAATCTGGAGAATATGCCCCTCGTTAGGTACCTTACCGATCTGGTTGATGCTTGGCTGGGCGAGGAAATCAATCGAAATTGTTCTCTTCAAGTCAGAATCGATCGCTGAGCTTAAAACAGCTAGGGCGCCAACATGGTTGTTCTGTCCTCTGGAAAATCGTTGGATATTGATTTGCTCAAAGTTGGCCATCAATTTTTTTACTGTGGCGAGGTAGGCTGCCATCCTTTCATCCCTAGCGTTGAAGTCACCACTTATCTGGTTGGAGACCAACTGTGAGTCTTCAAACACTTGGAGTTGCTTTGCTCCTAACGTGTGTGCCTTCTGTAGGCCTGCTATCAGTGCTTCATATTCTGCTTCGTTGTTAGAGGCTATAAATCCAAGCCAGATCCCTTGCTCGAGGTTTATATTTTCAGGGGTAATCAGCACGATGCCTACTCCTTCCCCTTTGGAATTGGAGGCTCCGTCAACAAACAATCTCCAGATGCCTGATGGTGATGAAACTTCATTTTGATGAATAGTTTGAGGTTGGTCACAAGGACGTTCTCCTATCAATTCTACAATGAAGTCGGCGAGGACCTGCCCTTTGATGGCATTCATTGGCTAAAACTGAATGTCAAATCGGCCAACCTCGACCGACCATTTTGATAATCTTCCTGATAGGTCTGTTTTCCTAAGGACTGCTTTAAGAGGGTGGGATGTAAGTAGGATGATGGAGTGGGCTTCGAAGTAGTGTTTTAATTTCCTTGAGGCTACCACTAGCGCAAAGGCGAGCTTCTCTAGTGGTAGGTATCGCTGCTCAGCGTCCAAAAAAGTCTTGCTCGCGTAATAGACTGGGTACTGGATCCCCATTTTCTCGCATACCGGTGCAGAGCTCATAGCATGACTGGATACTGTAAGGTAAAGGTATAGATAATCATTCTCTTGAGGGATTACGAGCAAGGGTGGTTTGTTGAGGTAAGCTTTAATCCCCTCTAATGCCTCGAGCAATCCTTGCTCCACTCCACAACTTTTCTTTTCTTTAACAACCGGAAGAATGGCTGGCACCTTTCGAACGATTTTTAGATGAACCGATTCAGGGTGGCGAGCACCCCCGTGATTTTCTGGACGGCTCTTATCGTACGTGGGGGGGGGGGGGGTTGTACCCTATTAATGGCATCGATCTAGTATGGGTTGGCTTCAATACCTCTCTTGCTGACGAAGTACCCAAGAAATTTTCCTGACTAGACACCGAAGGAGAACTTACTTGCATTGAGCTTCATTCGGTATTTCCTGAGGATTTCGAAGGTCCTTGATAGGTCAGAGAGGTGGTCTTTTTTAAGCTTAGTCTTGACAAGCATATCATCGATGTAGACCTCCATAGTGCTTCCCATTTAATGTTTGAACATTTTGGTGACCAACCGCTCGTAAGTTGATCCTCTATTTTTTAGCCCAAAGGGCATGACCTTGTAGCAATATAATCCAACTGTGGTGATGAATGCTGTTTTGTTTTAATCTGGCTCGTGTAAAGGGATTTGGTGATACCCGGGGTATGCGTCTAGGAAACTCATTCTTTCATGAGTTGCTGTGGTGTCCACCAACTGGTCAATCTTTGGGACAAGAAAACTGTCTTTAGGGAAAGCTCTGTTAAGGTCAGTGAAGTCAATGTAGACTCTCCACTTTCCATTGCTTTTCAAGGCCATTACTAGGTTGGACAACCACTTAGGGAATTGAACTTCCCGTATGGATCCTGCATCCAACAGCTTTTCCACTTCCTTCTCCACAACCTTGGCCTTCTCAAGTGCAGTTCACCGTGCCTTTTGTGCGATCGACTTGAAAGTCGGTTCAACGTTCAGCCGACGACAAACCACATTGGGATCAATCCCAGGCAGCTCGTAGGGTTCCCACGCAAAAACGTCCAAGTTATTCCACAAAAGTATTGTCAGTTCCTTTTTCTCTCGATCCTTGAGAAAGGCTCCGATCAAGAATATCCTATCTTTCTTGTCGCTTCCGGCTACAACTTCCTCTAAGTTCTCAATGACCCGCTCAGAGGGGAGGAGCCTGGTCTCCTCCACTCTAGGTCTTCCATATTTTAGCTGCTATTTGGAAGGTATCAAACATTTCTGTTCTTCAACCTTTTACTTGGCTTTCTAAACTTTCTTTTCTTATTTGGGGCAGATGGATGGTATAAAGCACCTCCTCGCCATCGCTTGATCCCCATGGATATCCAACACTCCTTGCTCGATCATATACTTGAGTTTTTGATGGTAGGCAGAGGGGACGACCTTCATCGCGTATCCCCACCCTCTGCCAAGGATCGCCTGGTAGGGTGAGTCAATATCGACCATGAGAAACTCGATCATTTTGGAGATGTTTCCTACCCTTACTGGTAGGACAATCTTCCCCAAAGGGATGGTTATTTTTCCAGCGAAACCAACCAGAGGAACAGTGGCTTCTTTTAAGTCGGCGACACTTAACTTCAACTTTCTGAACAGCTCGAGGTACATTACTTTGGACGAGCTACCTTGGTCGATGAGCAGCCGGTTGACGTCATAGTTAGCTATCCTAAGTGTAATGATCAATACATCATGATGTGGGGTTCTTACTCCCACCAGGTCCTCATCTGTGAAAATAATATGCTTGTTATAGTCGACATCTTCTGCTTGCCGACGCTTCCCAGCTTGTGTTTTGTCCGGATCGATCTGAAAAGCTTGCATTACTACCGTAAGCTTCTTCACTTCCATTCGAACTGTATTTCCCTGAATCTGCTTTAGGTCGGACGCTCCATGAATTACAGCGAACTCATAGCCGATGTCCTCTTCGAGCACATTATCGGGTCTCCGATCTCTATTGGCAACTACCTTCTCTGCCTTTTTTTTTCTATGAATTCGTTCAAGTGCCCAGCCTGGGCTAGCTCCTCAAGGTGAGACTTGAGAGCCTTGCAATGCTCGATTTTGTGCCCGCTTTCCTTGTGGAATGCAGATCTCAGTGTGTTATTCCACTTGGAAGGGTCCCCACCTATCTTCTTGGGCCACTTAATGAACAGTTCCTCCTTGATTTTTGCTAGAATCTTGTATATCGGTTCTTTGAAAACTGTATTTACTGCTTGAAATGCTTTCGAGGCATCACTCATGTTCCCATTCTTAGGGCCGCTCTTGCCCCCATTCTTACTTCCTTTCTTTTGATTCTCAATTTTGTCGTTGCCCTTGACGGTGAACTTGGCGCGACCATTCTCTCCTGCACGGAGATGGGTCACATCTTCAACTTTGGCGTACTTTTTCAATGCTAACCATTAAGTCGTCAATGGTCGTGGCCTCCTTCTTGGTGAGGGACTGGTACAAGAGGTAGGAGTTGGGTAAACCAATCTCAAAGGACGCCACGGCGACCTGCTCTGAGAAGTCCTCGACCTCGTTGAATAGCTCCTAATATCTCTTCGCGTAGTCCCTAAGGCTCTCCTGGGGCGTTTTCTTCATTGTCAACAAAGCATCCATCATCTTCGGGTGGGAGCTGGTGGTAATGAAGCGAGTTGTGAATAGCTCTGCCAGGGACTCGAAGCTCCCGATTGATCGATGAGGTAGTCTCTCGAACCACTTTTGAGCTACGTCGTGTAAGCTCAAAGGAAAGATCCCGCACATTAATCCGTCCCTGTGATTCCAAAGGGTCATAGCCTGCCTATACTTCCTGACATGATCGATAGGGTCAGTATTTCCATCGTAGATCTTAAACCTGGGCATTGTAAACTTCTTGGGGGCTTCTTCTTCTTCTTCTATCTCCCTTGAGAAAGGGGATTTCATTTGGGTCCTGAGAGCTCGCTTGGCCAGCTCTCTAGTGGACCTAGCACCCCAATGTGTTGGGTGTTAGTCCATTTCTCTTCGGACCAAATTCCGTATGTCGTCGTTACCTCGGCCTGGGCTCCTATAACAGCGAGATAATTGTTGTTGCTCGGATAAGTCGTCATCTGACCTATGTCCCTCTATTTTTTTAGGTTCGCGTCTTGGACACCTTCCTCGGCTGCGAGACTTGCTCTCCTGAGTGCTAGGAGTGTGATAGTGATGTTGCCTCGTGCTGCGATGGAGTTCTCTCTCCATCTTTTCCAGTCTTCTCTTGAGGCGAGCGTTCTCAGCTTCCTGCTTGTGAGTAGCATCCTCTTACTCTCGGAGTCTGGCCTCGTAGGCATTGATCAGCCTGGAAACTTGCGTCGACCTAGCTGGTCCCTGGCTTTCTTCTGAGGCATGCCGTTCTGGGCGAGGCCTTGGGTTTGAATGTCGAACTTCAGATCTAACCCTTCGAGGAATGGGTTGCTCATGAATATCCCCTGCTTGAGGGGCATTACTGCTGTGACCAGACATTTTGGGTTCTTGTTGGTGAAGGCTTTCTTAAAGGAAGAACGATCGCTTCCCGCAGACGGCGCCAATTGTGATGACAATAAATCTCAACACAAAAATGATAAGCAAATGCGATCACCAGAATAAATAAAGAACACAAAATAAATGTAATCACATACGACATAAGATATACGTGGTTCGGCAAAATGGCCTACGTCCACGGTGGTGCTCTCTATTTGTTATTTCTCTTTATTTCGGGGGAGTGTTTACAATTGTGTCCCTTTTTCCCCAGGCTGAGGGTTAAATATATACATGTCATTTCTCGGAGAGTGGGGGTATTGGAATCCTCCACGTTAACCCATGATCCCTCGAATATCTCTTGAGAGATTTTAGGGGTTGAATGGGTCATAACTGAAATAGTTATGCACGAGGCCTTTAGACTTTGGGCCAGACTTAATCGGGCTACTCATCTGGGCCGGAATGGTTAATCGAGGTACCCACAAA
This sequence comes from Sambucus nigra, assembly GCA_949130495.1. Classification (NCBI taxonomy): domain Eukaryota; kingdom Viridiplantae; phylum Streptophyta; class Magnoliopsida; order Dipsacales; family Adoxaceae; genus Sambucus; species Sambucus nigra. The sequence goes on from OX422213.1 coordinate 649,154,587, forward strand.
CACTATACACAACATATAGAACTTTCTCTTTCTTTTTTTTCTTCTTTTTGTCACTTTTTCTTTTTGTTTTCTTTTTTCGATTTCTACTTTATCTTTTTCACTTCTTTCTTTTCTTTACTTATCTCAATCACGCATGCCTAATTGCAATAAAAAAAACATCATTCAATCCTAAGTTACATTCCAAACAAAGGTATGGAAGGTGAAATATGTGGCTTATAACTCCAATGAAGAGTTGGGTGAATCCCCTGACTTGAGGAGCGGGGTGAGTATAGTCCCCAGGTCATAGCGTTCGTATTTAGCGGTGAGACATCTTTGGTATGATTCGGTCTCATTTTCGGAGGGAACTACGATAGCCTCCACTGCATTTATTTTCTTTCACTGATTCGGGGAGCTAACCATGTCCGGGTGTCCGGGTGGATGAGTATACCTAGATTGATAGCATTATAGAGAACATCCGATGAATGTCTACTCGGGAAGATAATTATATATTTTTGATAGGTGTGTGAATGTTGTAATATGATAATAGGTATATATGGTGCAGATAATTATATACGGGTAAAATACATGATGTGAATTTTATTTATTATATATATATAACTTGTGAGAATGTTATATAGTCCCAAATAAGAAATGATTAATTACGTTAATATGATAAATAACTTATGAATCATATATTAAACATACTCAGGCTAGAGTAATGTGTCAGGAAGAGTTATAACAGGGACTAGTTATGGGGTAAATAACTAGGTGGGTTAAAAAACAAAAAGCGTTAGGTGTTCACAATAGTTGAGGAGTGAGTAGGTCCTCAAGGGAGTGCGACACTAGCTTAAATATGAATAGCATTCATGCAATTTAATTTACTGCAAGTTAATTCACTTGCTAAATATTTTCAAAATGTTTTGGGTTATAACCCTTGCTATAAAATATTTTTGAAACCTTTTAGGTGTCCAGCCACAAGGACACCTCCTATTCCAGGGTTACACAGCTGTGGCACATGTGGTTGTTGAAAAATTTAGACTTAGCCGCTTCAGTTATTTCACTCCTAGAGTAAGATGCAGTCAGTATTTCATTTTGGCATGTCGCCCTAGTTCTTTCATTTGTTCCACTCAGATGATTTTCAGTTTATTATTTTGGTGGTTTATATTTTTCTGATTTGGGTTTTGTAGCCGGTGGTTTATTCGGCAAAGACTGTATTTATTCATTTTTAGTATGGTTTTACTCAGTGATTGTGCGAATGGTTTAAATTATATTCGTCTGCATGTCATTGTTGTTGTTTAATAAAAAGATAAAATTTGACACCGTTTCTTTTAGGATACTAGGTGGTTAGTAAGTTTTAAAAAGTTTTCGACAGTGATGCTAAGAATGAACCAAATGAGATTCCTATTTAATTTGATATAGGACGATGGTATCAGAGCATCAGGTTCTAGTATCCTTAGGATCTGTACGACTTTTCACGTTTCAGCCTAGCGTCCTTCGATATAGAGCCTTATTATAGGATTATTGTATTCCTTTATGTATGCGGCTTACGTTCTCCTGCTATAAAGTTTAGTTTATGTGATTCATATACTATGTTGGTTGAGCATGACAAATCGAACAATACAAAACGACAAGCATGGGACGTTAGAAGGATTGTAGGAGGGAAGACTCAGCAGAAGGCATAGAGTATTCTGGGAACAGTGACACGATAGGAACCATAATTATTATTCGAACAATTGAAGTTGGAGTAACCACTGGGGCGCAATAGTTTCCCCAAGAATCTTCGTGAAAGACGATGGTGCAAAACTAAAACCCCAGGTATAGACGACCGAGGATGAGGGTTGAAGAATCAAAAGAGTTTGTAAGACGAAAATAGACCCGTGGTTAGAATATACAAGCGTGGATAGGAGATTTGTCTAAGATGACTGGTATCGTGTCTTCAAGGTTGTACATTTTAAATTTATGTCAATACTCTCATGACAAGGGAGCTACGGGAGTTAGAGAATCTAACATAAGATTAAGACTGGATTTTTGTGCTAGTGAGGCATCAAGGGAAGGGATACCCACTAAAGGACCCAAATTAATAATCAAGATCAATAGAATTCCTACCCAGTGACGATGAGTTTAGCCAGGGCCGTCATGACCATAAACTAGTTCCATAGGGCCTGCGTAGCCAAAGGGACAATGAGGGTAGTAATCAGGGTCAAGACTACCATGTCCGCAAAAAGGACAGACCCCAACATGGCGGGTGGGGACAGAAAAAAGGGGAAGGGCGCAATGAGTCTTATGTATAAAGAGTAAAAACACGTGTGGATCTTGTCCGCAGCGAGTCAGGGAACAGGAGCGAGATGCCTAGCAGGAGCAACGGTTATAAAAGTCTTGGTTTGGTTAGGACGAGGGTATTATGTCCAAGAACCATTTGAATCCTGAGTGTTATTAACAATTAGAAGTATAAGTTTTATCCTGGAGTAATTGGGGTCTATTTTGTGTGACGCGAGCGAGTCATAGTATTTTAATCCACGTGTGAGACGGGTTTGGTAGAGGTATCATTAGTAGTACTATAATTGTAAATATTCATCGTTGAGTAGCGGGACTCTCTTTAGTTCCACTTGCAGGGGAGGAGGTGTGGACACTGAGAGGGTATATTTTCAAGGTAACCCCATGATGAGAGGTGATCGTGCGCTTATGATGTTATCCTGAGTACGGACAGGTTAACGATTGTGGGCGATTATCGCAAGGCTATCGTGTTTGTTATTCCAGGGCAGGATGTATATTTTTCTGATATCTCACCTGAAAGAGGGTCGAGCTCGAGGTGATATATTGTGAATTAGACTTCAGATAGTATAGTTGCCTAGTTATATTGGATCTCGGTGCGTAGAGACACTTACTGATAAGATTCAGGGTATATTTGGTTATTGTGAAGTGGAGAGATTTAACTCGTTATTAATTTAACGCTGAGAGCCTAGTGATAGTGCGAGGGCAGTAGTATATGGCTCCTTTAGAGATGCGGGAGTCCAAGATTAGACTTGTCAATATAGGGATGGGGTTTGAGTGTCCCGAGTATATACGTTGGGTTCTACAAAAATCGAGGACCGATAATGCTGAGGAATAGTGCATGTTCTTTTGGGCTTTTACTGTGAGATGTTATACGCATAAGCTTTAATAAACGTCGAGAGTGGAGAAGCGTCGTTGGATGCTAGGACATCGGATTTAATGATAATTATTGAACGTTGGAGAAAACACGTTGAGCGTAGAGCTATTAACAAATAGGATTGGTAGAGCCAAAAAGTGTTGCGAAAGAACACTCGAAAGAACCTATGCACCACAAGTTGATGAGTGGGGAAATACCGAGAAGAATTGAATAGTAATCAGTAGGCTGATTAAAAAATACCCAGATGATGTAGCTGCGCCAAGAATGAGGGGGAAAAACTTGAGATAAGTATGCTACGTATGTGATGTCCTGATTGTGCAAATATACAGGTGATATTTGGTGTATGGGCGCCCTAGGTGGAGCAGAGTCTCACTTAGTCAGAGAGCAGTTTGGGGAGTAAACGTAAGGGCAACGATTTTAGGTATATTTCAGGAAAAGGGAGTAAGATGACCCTCGTAATGTGAAACGTTGATCGTGGGGATTGGTGATGAAAAATACATAGTGGAGCTCTCTCCAAATTATACCATTTAGGGATGGAAAAAGGTTGAACCGAGATTTTCAACTAGGATTTTGTAATTTTGATATTCCTAGTGATGGGATTGATAAGCATGAGTGGTGAAATTAATATTTTGGATATTCAAAATCGCGAAGAGGTTGGGGTTTCCTTCGGGTTTGCGAAATGGATTGGCCATAATGGAATGTTGTGATTTTGGGGTAAGAAAGGAGTGAAACGAAACTAGGTATTGTCCAAAATCATTGTGAATTGGGATAAGACCTTTTAATCCCACCTCTGATCGGAAGTGTCAGGAGGCGATGAGGACGAAATCTCATAGCCTTTAGTAAATGGTTAAGGAGAGTGACTAAGTTATTGGAGGAATTGAGGAACGCTAAATTTCATATTTTTGGGTGATCGAGAGTATTAATTACCACTAGTAGAGTTACATGTGATGCCTCGTGGCAGTGTATTATCTGCGTAACACATTCTAAGACATTTAGGAAAACTTTATCATCCACCCTTTGGCTGGGAAGGGTGGGGGAATAACAAGATGCTGAGACCTAAAGTGATGTATGGTCCATCGGTAGGAATTGAGTAAACCGCATCTTTTCAGATAGGTCAGAAACGTAAGGAGAATTACGTCACTGTGAGTTAAGGGTTTGAAGTCTGACATGAGTAGTCATAGATTTGTTGTGGGTATTTAACCTGAGGTAGTCACGGGTTGGCAAAAAGTGATTTGCAACCATAAAGGTGGGGCTTTTCTAACATAGAGACAGGAGAGCCTACGGAGCATAGGCACTTCTTTTGCGGCACTATATGGCCGGAGAATTGAGTTGGAGATTTATGACCAGGTGTTGGTTAAAGTGTCACCCGTGGAAGGGGTCATGAGGTTCTACATGATAGGAAAGCTAGCACCGAGATTTATGGGGGAACATCCCTATCGTTGAGAGAGTAGAGCCGGTAGCTTATAGACTGGGTTTACCATAGAACCTACAGCGAATATACGTGTTTCACATGGCTTCGTTGAAGAATTATCAGAGGAACGTGAGAGCTTGTGGCATATTCCACTTGAGGGGTTTGATTTGCAGCCAGATGTCTCATATGAGGAAAGACTAGTAGCTATTTCGGGTCGCAGTGAGCGCAAGCTGTGCTTTTAAGTGTTACCACTTGTTAGAGTTTAGTGGGGACAACGCGGCATTAACGAGTCCATTGGGGAGCGGGAGGATGGCATACGAGAGCAGTATCCATAGGTACCTTATAAGGGGGAAAGAATGTAACACCTCGTATTTTGGGGCTTTTATTTATTAATTAATTTGATTAATTTTAAATTACTTGTGCCATAATTTAATTTAATTAATTATTATTAATATTTATTAAATATTAATCCGCTATGTAAATGATTAATATTTATGGGATTTATATTTATAAGTGAATAGTAAGAATTTAATTACGTCATAACAAGCGATAGTGACGTGGCATTTATTTATCTCAACCGGAAGTCTGGCATACACTATATTGGGGTCGAGATAATAACTTTTAGTAAAATAATTCGGATGGAGATTCTGAGCATATAGTTGAGTCCGAATGGGTCAAAATAGTCGAAAAAGAGTGCCCAAGGATAGTAAATAGGTCTCGGTACATTTTTAGGTACAACCAAGTTCACATAGGAGTATTTGGGCCCTAAGCCTAAAAATGGGATTGAGTTAATAAACCCTAAAAGCGAGAGAATGTGTCAACCATAACTCATTTTAGAAAAACTAAGTGTGTAGAGGTTAAAAGAGGGAGGAAATTGGAGAACCCTTGGGAGCCAAAATCAAGAACAAAGGTGTGTGTTCTTCATCAAATCATTATCATCTACACTAAAGGATTCAAACCCTAAGAATCCTAAGGCAAATCGTTAAACTTGATTTTAAACTAATTGTCGATTTCTATTCATATCATAGTGGGTGTGATAAAATGACATGGTTTTTGGGTTAGTTTGGTATCTAAATTTAGGTTTTAATAAATTTAGATTTAAAATCTAAACAGGGTTGGGGAATTTGATTTATTAACCTTCAATCCTTGTGGATGATTTATTAAGATTAAGGATCTTAAACTTGTAGATTTAGTGTGAGTTTTAACGGGTTAAATGAAGGAAATTTGGGCAAAATTTAAAGGTTTAAAATCATTAATGGTGGATTGGGGTTGATCGAAGAAGGGAGGGAGAAAAGCCCAGGGTCGTTCAAATGACCTGGGTTTCATTCGAGCGAGATCCATTGTCATTCGAATGACATATGGTCTCATTCAAACGATGTAATTGTTATGGCCATGTTTCTCCCTTCTACTAGGGCCTTGGTTTTTAGAAGGTTACAGTTATGGGTCTTAGTTTTGTGTGGAAATTTTGATGGGAAATTAGGGAGATAATCCATAAAGGAAATTAAGGTTGAAAATTGAGTGATTTGGAAACCTTTGATAAATAAGTGTGCAAAACTTGTTAAGGAAGATTTTTGGGTCATAAATTCTGAATATTGTATTGCGGGCTAAGTGAGCAAGTCCGGGTTTATTGGTTGAGGGACACCAAGGTAATAAATCAATTAATACATAGTTAATTAAAGTATAGAATCACGAAAATTGACTCGAATATTTTGGGGCTAGTGCTTAGGCACGGATTTGGTCTAATTAATTTATTATATGGTTATAAAATAAATTATGATATATTCAATATAAAAAGGGTGTTAATCTTAATAAATGGAATTTGAGGAATAAGTTCTATAAGATGAAATTTCGGCCTGAAGGAGCGAGTCTAGGTAATTTAGTTAGGTGATATGACTCGAGTGATAAATAAATAAATATGGGATTTATTTAAAATTACAAGTCGGTATATAGACTTGGGAATGTTAGACTAGTGTTACGGTAAATTATGTACGGAAAAGCCTGGATAATTGTGTAGTGTCTATATATATATATATATATATATATATATATATATTTGTGTGCTTTATAAATATTAGTGTGAGTAATATTTATAGGAATACATACCCCTCTAGTGCTATCATGGGAGGTTGCGCGATGTGGGTGAATCCCCTGACTTGAGGAGCACGGTGAGTATAGTTCCCACGTTATAGCGTCCGTATTTAGGGGTGAGACGTCTTGGGTATGATTCGGCCTCATTTCCGAAAGGAACTATAACCGCCTTAACTACGTATATTTTATTTCACTGATTTGGGTAGCTAACAGTGTCAGGGTATCCGAATGGATGAGTATACCTAGATTAATAGCATTATAGAGAACATCCGGTGAGTGTCTACTCAGGAGGATGGTTATATATTTACGACATGTGTGTGAATATTGTAATATGATGATACGGATATACGGTGCAGATCATTATATACGGGTAAATACATGATGTGAATTGTACTGCTTATATATACAACTCGTGAGAATGTTATATAGTCCCAAATGAGAAATGAATAATTAAGTTAATGTGATAAATAACTTCTGAATCATATATTAAACATACTCGGGCTAGAGTAGTGTGGCAGGTTGGAGTTATAACAAGGACTAGTTACGGGGTAGATAATTAGGTGGGTTATAAATAAAAGTGTTATGTGTGCACAATAGTTAAGGGGTGAGTAGGTCCTCAAGGGAGTGTGACACTAGCTTAAATATGAAGAGCATTCATGCATTTTAATTTATGCAATTTAATTCACTTGCTAAATATTTTTAAAATATTTTGGATTCTAACCCTTGCTATAAAAAAATTTCAAAACCTTTCAGGTTTCTAGCCACAGGGATGCCAGAATTGTTCCTATTACAGGATTACACAGTTGCGGCATGTGTGGATGTTGCAGGATTTAGACTTAGCCACTTTAGTTATTTCATTCCTAGAGTAGGATGCAATCAGTATTTCATTTGGGCATGTCGCCTTAGTTCTTTCATTTTTTTTCAGTCAGATGATGTACTCAGTTAATTATTCTGGTGGTTTATATTTTTCTGATTTGGGTTTTATAGCCGGTGGTTTATTCGATAAAGACAGTATTTATTCATTTTTAGTATGGTTTGACTTAGTGATTGTGTTAATGGTTTAAATTTTATGCATATTGTTATTGTTGTTTGATAAAAAGATAAAATTTGGCACCGTTTCTTTTCGAATACTAGGTGGTTAGTAAGCTTTATAAAGTTTTCAACAGTGATGCTAAGAATGAACCAAATGAGAATCCTGTTTAATTTTATATAGAACTGATCACCCCGTATTTTATTAGGCGGGGTGTCACAGAGAACTTCTTGTGTGAGTCCAATATAACCTCGCGACTCCCCTCATTGCAGGTTGTCTTTACCTTCTCCCTTCTTCTTTATACCTCACTTTCGTAGGTTATTCTTTATATTACCTCTTACCATCTTCTTCCTTATACCTCGAGTCCCCTACGTCTCTGGAGGGGTGACTTGACTACTGACTGTCAAGGGCATGGATATGATTTTCTACCTTCTTCATGAGCTTAATCAAATTAGCTGAGGGGTTCTTGAACAATGAGTAAATAGTGTTGTCACTGGTAAGCCCTCTCAAGAAAGCTAAAACACACACCTTTTCGTCATGATAGTCTATATGGATCAGCACGTCGTTGAACCTATTAACGTACTCCTGGAGGTTTTCCTTCCCTGTTTGTAGGATGCTGAAAAGGTGGTTTATAGTTATTCGAAAGACTTTTCTCCTGATGAAGTAGCAAACGAAGTGTTTGGATAGCTCCTTAAGACAGTTAGTGGAGTGTAGGGGCAGTTGATTGAACCATGTCCTCATCGATCCCTTCAAAGTGGTATAAAACGCCATGCACCTTATTGGGTCAGGGCTGGCCATAAAATCTATATGCACCCCATGGTGATTGATGTGGTCCATTGGGTTAGTGGTGCTATCAAAAGAGTCCATCAGGGGAAACTAAAAGTTCGATGGCATGGGAGATACCATAACTTATAGACAGAATAGTGACTCCCGTCCAGTATCTCTGGTAACTTCATCAGTCAGTGGGAGTCCAATGCCTCGAACCTCGATACTCGGTGTATGGTGGGGGAAAGCGTCAGGTATGGTGGTGGTGGAATCTAGTTATCCTGACTTTGCTCGTCGTGAGGTTCTTGGTCCACCTGTTTCTCTGGTCGTTGCTGGGTCTGGGGGAGTCGATTTAATAGCTCCAACAACTGATCCTGAAGAACTTATTATTGCTCTTTGAGACTTTTATTGGCCCGTGTGACCTGGTTATTGTTCATGTCTCTGGAAATAGTCATTCCCATAAAAGGCACCAATTATTCCGATTCAAAAATTTACACAACACAAGAAAATTTATAAATGTGATCACAAATAAGGATGTGAGAGATAGAAGAGAACAACGCATATACACAGTTTAGTAGGGCTTGGCTTATGGCCACGGGAAAGGGGAGGTCCGGTTTAATAATGGGAGAGTCAATAGAGAGCAGTGCAGTATCTATTATTGCTTGCATTTTTTACTGTTACATGAGGCTTTATATTCACAACTTAGTACAACGTTTTTCCTATTTCTTCGCATACCCGTTTGACATATCTAAATCTGGACAGGACACATGTTTAGATTCTTCGAGATATTTGCTCATAATAATAAGTCTCGTGTTATCCATTGAGTACACGATCTTTACTCAAGTCTTCCACGAATTGAACACTCGTGACGTCGTCGAGGGGCGTTCGACCAAGATCAAGGGAACTTTTGGCTTGTTGAAAGCTTGATGTACCGATCTTTGTGAGTCTCGCTGTTACTGATCTGCTAAGGCGAACACTCGTCTATCCTTCCAATGTGTTAAGTCCTTAGGCTTTTGCCAAATAGATGATCGCATACCGTTCGAATTCCACTCGGTGATCCATTGTCAACCTGTTCATCCATCGTTCGGAAATCCTTCTCATAAAAAAGACCTGCTCAAAGTTTGACAACACAAAAGCCTAATTTGAATTCTGACAAAAAATCTGAATACATGTTATGATCGCGACCTTATCCGTCGCTACCATGACCTTTATTCCAAGCTGCTTTGTGGTTCAACTAGCGACCCTCTCATTTCCAACTGTTAGATCGATTTGCCTGACAGCAATTGCACTCCGAGGTACCGCTACAGCGGCCTAACTTTAATGCAACGACCCAAATTTATGGATTACCTATGGATCAACCAGGTTTTTCCCAGATGTTAGGTATGAACTGCAATGAGACAACCTAAATAATGTTGCTAGTCCAGTTTTATTTAATTAACATTTAACTTGTTTAGTATGCGATTCTAATTTAATCAAGCTACGTGTGGGACTTGTGGTGAGCATCCCCGGAATCCAAACATTCAGAGGTACCAACGTAAAATAAAAGGAATACTTACACGTATAATGCTCTCACACAACCCTTCGTAATAAAGAAGAAAGAATGAGCCGAATGCCCAATGGGAAATATAAAAATGCAATATAAAATCGAATGGCAGAAAAATGACTCTAACGCGTTATGCCTACGTGCATATGCAAATGCCTCATGTATATACATATACATATATTAATTCATGAAACTATTTTTATTCAAAAAACATTACTTGTCCCGATTAAATCATATTAACCTTATAAAGAGACCCTTTTTTCTTAACTTACCAAATTTCCAAATTTAATGCAGCAGGTTAAATAATTAAACGAAATACCATTTGTTTAGAAAGAATACCTCTTTTATCAAAATCACCCATTTACTCACATTGAATTTATCTTGGTACTTTCCTTGAAAATGACCTTTCAACACAAGCATGCTTTGTTCCAGAAAATACTTGTTTTTCGTTGAGAACTTTTCGCAAGCACACAATTGTGTTAATTATGGGTTAAGACCTCCTTAGGTTGCTTAATAACCCATTTAAACACTTTATTTTACCATCTTTTTCACTTTACATGGATATTCGCCAATTACTCGTATTACTTGTCCATGTTATCTTTCAACTGAAACATTTACCAATGTCATTTTTATTTTCGTATATTCATCACACGAGCCACTTTTCACACATGTCTCTCTTTTATCATTATCTTTTCTCTTATAATCCTCCAATTAACCGCGAACTTTAATAGGCTCCACACCATCGACTCCATTGCCATATGTTTTGGCCAGTTATTCGGTCTTTCATTATAGGGCTCTGGGGCCTTCTTAATTCTTTTTTTTTGTCTCATTCGAGTCCATATTAATGTGTTTTAACATTTTTCAAATGTCCGCATTACTCCACTTTTACTGGTCGAAGCCAAAACCAGTGTATTTCACCCCACTTTGTGTTACACTTTACAAATTACCATTTCTTATACTTTACACACTTACATTTATTTTATCCTAAAATCATTTTTGTGGCCATCCCGATCAAGGTGTGCGTCGCTCCCTCTTCTACCTCCCGAAGGGGGGATGTGAAAGGAAGGGGGATTGAAAGGTCTCACGCCCTACATAGGAAAGCTTCGGTCGTCGCTGGTGTGGGGTAAATGTAAAGAGATGGATTCGCTAGCCTATTTTGCACAAAACAGGCAAAAGAACATATCGCCACCTCGAGAGAACGACATCAAAGACAAACTGATGCATACAAAACTAATAGTTCGAAGGGTTCGGGGGCTAAGTTATGGAATGGGAAGGTGTTAGGCATCCATCCCGCCTTTTCGGTCTCTCTTGGGCTAGTGCTATTGTTTTTCTTTATTTTTTCATGAAGTGTGTGTGCGTGTATATATAATGGAGATCGAAATCACCCAACTCATCATCTATAGGAATGTTCCCAAAATAATATATAGAAATATGATTTATACGTTTATCGCGATATTAATCGTTATGATGGAACGATAATATGTGTTGGATGAAACGCTAACTAACATAATATGTATACTAATTGTTGATGCAAAAAATAGACTATCTCTAAATAATTGATCACAGATAAATTAGTAAATAAGAGACACAAAAGATTTTTAAAGTGGTTCAGCTGAATGGGAAAAGCCTACGTCCACTGGTGTATATTGCCTTGTGTTTGTTCAGTTATCTCTTATTTCGTGTCCCTGGTTGTAGGGATTACAATGTATTTATAGCCCCTGGGGGTGTACCAGAAGTGGAATATTAAAGGATGGAATGACTTTATAACAAAGACATTTATATTTGTACAACGTTCATAATGTATACAACTAGTGGTGTTTGATAACCCCTGTTGGTCGGTCTTCCTGGTGTTGGTCGGGCTTCTTTTGTATGTTGGTCGGCATTCTATACTCTTGGTCGGCATTCTTGGATTCATTCTGATAAATAGGCCTTGATGACTAGGACTAATGTCACGCGTCTACTTCTGATTGATCCATGTAATAGGATAAGTTTTGGTATCAACAGAAGCCCCCAATATTTCATGCTTGAGAGTTTTACAAGAGTATGGAACATATAGATCTTAAAGTTGCTCGAGTAATAATTTTGAGTCTTGGTCAGCTACCTACTTCCCATACTTGTAAAGTTAAGGATTTCGGTATCGGCTCATAATGTGTATGGCATTTTTGTAATTATCCATAGTTTTAAGGAATCGTTTTGCGATAAATGTGTCTTTTCTGGCTTTAGCCGCCAACAGTTCAATCGCTGCTTCCTTCAATCATTACCTTCGCCAGTTTCTAGGCAATCTATAAGAGGCGGGAAAAGCCACGATTGTCTCTTACCTCAAAATATTATGAGTTTCTTGTTGTTATATGTTTATGCTCTCTGTGCGATCATTTTCTCGTTCTTCAGTTCTTGCCGAATCCTTAAATTATTGTAAGAATCTTTTCTCTTTCCTTTTTCTTCTTCTTCTTTGAATATGGTTTATTCCGTAACCTCTTTAGAATAATTCAAAAATGAATGGAATATCCATTCACGGGTATAGTTGGAACTTCCTAGTCTTCCCACTTATCTTTTTTCTTTGCCTGAGGGCCATTGGTTACCTTCCATTTTCATTACTGAGTGTGGGTTTACTTTTTTCCTAAACCCATTTTGTCTTGCATTTTGCTACTACTTTGATGTCGCTCATGCTAGAATAGCGCCCAACACTTGGAAAGTGGTTAATGGGGTTTATAGGTTAGACCATCTCCACGGAACCCATATAGGGATCCCATAAATTATGTTTTGTTACAAATGGGTCACAAATGACACCACATATTTTTTTTAAACTAGGGCTATAAACAAAGCTTTAGTTATTAATCTTCCTGGCTCCAATAGAGATTACTTTTATCATGGAGTAATTGTCAAAAATTAGCAACATGCTCCCATGGCTGGAAATGCTGAGTATCGGGGGACTAGGTGCCCACCAAGTGACAATGGGATAGGTTGCATTTGTTTATTTATTTTTCTTTGCATATTCTGTTAAATGCTAATACAAATATTCACCTTGTTAATTTTTATTACAGTTAATCGAAAAAGAAAGTGTTCCGAAGATAGTGACATCAACCTTAGAAAGTTGAAGTTCATCTGGGGCATTCACCAGAAAATTGGGGAGGAGCATACCAGATCAGCTACAGGAATACTATTACTTCTTTTGTTGCTCGCCCCATTGTTGCTATGCTCTCACCCATGATTAAACTTGACCAAGATCCCATATCCACCTCCTCATCCACCGCATCTGGTAGTGGTGAACCTGTTGTTGTTTTCCCCTCATCTCTAGACTCGGATTTATCTCTTGTTGCTGCCAAGGTGAAGAGGAAGTTTTCCAATATTTTGGGCGATATTACTGCTATCGGTTCCTCCAAGCAGGCTACTGATGGGGCCAAGAATATAGAGGATGCTGGGAAGAAGCCCCCAGCTAATAAGGAGGAGGATGCGAAGAAGTTACCAGCTAAGAAAATTAATGAAAGCCATCTCAAGCGGTTGAAAAATAGGTCTCCCTTCTAGGCTGGCAGAAGGGTCTTCAGTCAACACCAGCCAATAAGAGTTGGTTGATTTATCTGCATTTGGCTCACCAGTTGCCCTTGTCCCTGGCCTGGCTAAACAATTAATAAAGTCTGGTACATTGCCAAACCACAAGGGTGTTATTTTTGCAATGCCTCAATCAAAAATTTATGAAAGGGCCGCTCAAAGCCTGACTATGGTAAGTATTATCCTTTCTTATTATTTTTACTCATTTACTTGCTACTGTTTACACTAACTAGCTTTATTTCCTTATTGCAGTTCCTGGTCGACTTCAACAACATGTTGGAGAAGGATGATGTCCTGCGTTCTTCTTCAACTGAGGTTGAGGAGGCTTTTAACGAATTAAAGAAGTCATTGCTTGACTCCCAACAAGCCTTGTCTAATGAGAATAAGAAGTGGGAGTCCAAAATAAAGAATCCTGAAGAGGATGCTACTACTGCTCGGGGGCAGATTGTTGATCTGCAGAAAAATTTGGATGCTGAAAAAGCTAAGATTATTACAGAAAAGACTAAAAGAGCCAAGGCCAAGGAATCTACCTTCAACAAAGTTTGGGATAAGGCCATTGGATATGCTTTTATGCAAATTAAATTTGCAAAGAAAAAATGCTTCAAGGATGGATGGTCGGCAGCCTTGGTAGAGGTCGGCACTCCCTAAGAATCTGAAGTATTCCTCTGACATGACCCTGGATTTCCTCCTAACATGGATGAGGAAATTAACGACGACAAGGAATCAAGTGAATCCAATTTGGTGATAGAATTTATCGATCAACACCAAGATGTTGCAGTTGACTCATTTGCTCCTCCAACTGGTAGTCACCCTACCTTGCCTGCTCCTGCCTCTAATCTTGCTGGGTCTACTCCAGATGTAAAGAAGGTGCAGACAAATTGCCTGAGCAGTATTTTTGTTTTATTTTCTTTTGTAGTTGTAATTTTTCTTTTCTTTGATGTTGATGTACTTGTACTCAACAGTTTATTAATAAAAAGAACTTTTACTTATAATTTGCCTGTCTTTTCTGTCACACTTCGCCTAATTCTGGCATCGACCGCCACCAAAACTAAGTCGGGCGTGAGTAAATAAAATACCATTCTTAGCATGAGACAGGTATGAGACATAAATAAATCAGTCCATAAGATAAATAATTGAATCAATCTCAAATGATCATAAACAACTAAGCGATAAAAGATCCATCACATGCTAACTCCAAAAATCCATTCTCCAACAATGATTAAATAAAATCTGAAATAATCCCAAAAGAAATCCTCTAAACAACTTTGGAACCGAATGGCCCAATAAAACTTCAATGAAGTATCATAATACGACTGGAAAAGAAAGTCTAACTAAACTATGCCATAAAATAAATAACTCCAGCTGCACCTCCAAATGATAACTCCGATAAACTTATGCAGCTTCTCCAAATCAAATCCTGAAAAAGATTAGTCAACGCATGGGTCAGAGCCAAAGCCCTGAGCAAGAATACACACTACTCTCCTCAAATAGGATCCTTGAATCCAGACAGTAGCATTATACGCAATAAATATCACAATAGAATATTTTAATTTAAAGGGGATAATTAAATGCGATAATTATAAATCACAAACTACCCACAGAAATCCCATTTGTAAAGGCACACCAATACAATTTTAAATTCCCAAGTCCCACAATGTTAATTTAATTAAATTAACCAGCTTTTATTATAGTTCTCACTTTTTATTAAAGTGTCACACTTTCCCTTGTCAATCGCCCTCTGACCCGTTTAAACTGTCGGCCCCGACACATTATGTCGCCACAAATTTTAATACCCGTTTTTATCTTAGGCATTAATTCTCAATTTCTCAATTTATAATCACCCCACCCTTTTAATCGATGTGAGATCCTCAAAATACCCCTTAGTCCCATACCTAAGGCTCCCCAAGTTATCGATACATCCTAACCTATGTATAGGAGGATTTTCTAACATAAATCTCAACTTAGTCTCGTACTTAGACTACCTAACGACGATAACGTAATAAATATCAGCCCACCCTCAAGATGATAAAAATGCAATAATCTACCCTCACTAGTCCCATACCTAGAAGGAATCCTAAAATATAGGGAGAGCAAAATTACCCAACAAACAGTTGTCACAAAGGCAATATAATAATATCAAAAAGTCACACAAATATGCATAATAAATCAATGTTCCAAACTACGCATGATAGTCCAATTCAATTAAATCTTTAATTTAATTTAATTATCACAACGTCAACAATACCCAAATAATCTCATTTAATTATTTAAATTAAATATACCAAGTTTTCCTCATACATACATCAAAAATAAAATTTCATTATCTCTACATGTATTACATGAGTTATACGCACCCAAAAATTATTTATTTTAAAACTAGGGTTTTTCTACATGCAACCTACACCAATAAAATCCAAAATCACTCATGAATCCTACGTACCCAAAGGGTTATGAATATTATTCAGATTAAAAGATTTGATAAAAACAACCCCATAATTAGTGTCTACTTTTTCTAATTAAGTTACTAATTATTTTTAGGAAAACATGTAATTAAGTGTTTAGGCGACACTTAAAACGCATAATACTAAAGGAAAATAATAGAGTATTTATGCTTGTGAAGATCGTGTTGAAAATCTGATTTGAAATCTGGATTCCTTGCGAAAAATTAACAAAAGAGTGCTCTTGAACAAACTTGATTAAACCCCAATTAAGCTTCCCAAAACTTGTGTCAAAAACTTGATTATGAAGAAGGTTGATGATTATGAGTGAGAGGAAAAATGTTTAGAAGTATTCTCTGGTGAAAAACTGAAGAAAAAGTGATTATGAGAAGTCCCCCTACGGATTAACAAGGCTATATAGTGATTAGGAGTCTTAATCCTCCACAAATTCTAATTAAAAACAACACCAGCATACGTTTTCTGAAGGCATCGATAGATTGATGCCCAGACGTCGATCGATCGATCGCCCAGAAAAACTGACAGTTTTGCTTAAAAATTGTAAGGGACAAATATTTCAAAAAATCATATAAAATACATTTTAACTCCGATTTCAATTCCGTTTGAAGTTTTATTCTTCTAAAATCATAATCAACATATTTAGCCAATAAAAAATATTAAATTCAAAATTTTATTTTTCCCAAAAGTTCTAATTAATTAATTAAATAATAAATAAAAACACGGGGTGTTACATTTTCTTCTTATTTCACAGACTGTTATTGATTGGAAACTTTTCTTGCTCCTAATAGTTTATGGATAAACGGGAGCAATTCTCCACAACTGACACCGAGCTACTTCAGAGGTACAATGAACTCTTCAAGCCTGGTCACATGTCTTTGGTCGAGGAGGAGTTATCAAACTTGCTCGGGGAAGATGTTTCAGATCAAGCAAAGGAAGCCTACCTTTATCTAAAATGCCTCCTTGATCGGGCAATGGCCAATAACGTGGCTTACTACTAAAATGATTGAGGAACTCTAAGAGAATAATAAGAAATCCAAGGCCCTTTTGCATGTTGACTATAAAGAAAAATATCAGGCTTTAAGCGAAGGCTGGGTTTTTTAGTAGAAACTGGAGAAATATGCTTCCCATTTCAGAAGACAAGAGTCTTTGCTCAATCGTGAAGTGGAAGAAACTAGGTATATTATCAAGTTGCTGGAGGAGGATAACAATAGCTTGAGAGATGAATTGAATGCATTGAAGACTTCCTCTTCCACTACTACTGCTACTGATGAAGGAGTTTCGTTCTTGAAGGCTGAAAATGCTAAGTTAAGGGAATAAGTGGAGTCACTGAAAAAGACCAAATCTGCTTCCTCTTCCCAATCAAGAACTAAACCTGGTCGGGCTACTGCAGATGAGGCAATGACACATCAGACTCTTGCAAATCAAGTTGCTCAATTGAAAGCCAAAAATCAAGCCCTTGTTGAAATATCCCAGAAGCTTCAAACGCAATCTGAGTAGCTTGTTACTAAATCTACTCATTTATAAGCTAAATATAGGGTGTTGAAGAAGTTGTAACACCAGGTCGATAGGTTAACCTTCCAATTCCACAATCAGCCTAGGGAAATCTGGATGGAGGGGTACAATGAAGCTTTAGGGCATTTTTATGGGCGGTTTAAACAAGCCCGAAATGAAGGTTATAAATGGGGCTGGACCAATTGCGTGACGGTACTAAAGTAGGAGCAAAATAGTTCTTTCTGGAAATGCTATGATCCTGGGTTGTTAGACCTTGAAGATTCT
The DNA here is from genome assembly GCA_949130495.1 of Sambucus nigra. Classification (NCBI taxonomy): domain Eukaryota; kingdom Viridiplantae; phylum Streptophyta; class Magnoliopsida; order Dipsacales; family Adoxaceae; genus Sambucus; species Sambucus nigra. Next base: position 649,172,329 of record OX422213.1, read on the forward strand.
CTCTTTAGGTTGGATGTTAATTGTATTCTTGTCAATACAATTCCCCAGTGCCTGATTTCTAAGTATTTAGGGGACTATGGCCTTCACGACGAGCTGAAAATTGCTCGTCCTCCTCATCTGTTAGATCGACCAAGCAGCAGCAGTAGAAGGATGCTCCAATACTTTAACTTTATCAATTTTCATTATACCCTAGAGGATCCTCCGGCGAGTATGGAGCCAGTTTCTAAGGCTGAGGGAAAACGTCCCTTAGAGTAATTTTCTGTAAATCTGTTATAAACAAAATCATGTAATGATAAGTAAATGAATGAAATATATTTGATCAACATGTCTCATCAGTCTTTGAAAGTGATTGTCTTCTTTTTAGTTCTATTAACTCCCTTAAGCATCAATTAGCAATGAATACATTGGTTCTACTAGTTTACTTAAATTAAAATCTAAATTTATCACTAGTTACCCATGTGTCTCCATGGGTTCTACTAATGCACCTAAATTTTTAGGTTTTCTGGTGGTGTGACCAGGCGTATGTGAAATATGTGTCTACATTCCTCTTGAGGAATCTTCACAACGTTCTTCCTTCACTTTGCCCAGTAGCAAAAAGATCTTGTTTTATCCTTATCATTGTTGACCAAGTTTCTTGAGGACTTATATCCTGTTGTACTTGGGTTTTTATCTGCTGCCGATAAAGTTATGTTCATACTGAGCAGCTTCTTGCTTAAACCGACTAACATTTGATATTAACTATGTGGTTATTGCGATGGACCTATTCTGAATGGCGACCAGCAGTGTAGTGCAACTTTTCAAGTTTTTCTGGAAACTTGATATTGTAGTGCATAACACTAGTACTCCAAAAAAATAAAAATAGAGATGGAAGGTTCCTCATTTTATTGATACTAAAAATTGATATTTAACTGAGAATAATTGATTACATCATTGGTAGTACTTCCTAAGGTGCTCGCCATGCCATGGATTCTTAAATTCTTCTCCCTCCAAAGTCTCAATTCTGTAGGTTCCAGGTTGGACAACTGCTGAAATACGGTAAGGCCCATGCTAATTAGCCTCAAGTTTGTTGTTCCTCTGGATAACCTTTTTTAGCACATAATCTCCTTCCTTTAAGTTGGTCGGCTTCATTCGCTTGTTGTAGAAACGTGTTGTTCATTGTTGATAAGCAACATTTCTCAAAGTTGCATCTTCATGTACTTCTGCTAATATATCCAAATCCAATATTCGCATTAGATCACTTACAGGAGAGTTAAAGTTAAAAACTCTATGGGGTGGAAGGCCCAATTCAGCAGGTATTACAGTTTTAGTCCCAAATGCCAACATGTATGGGGATTCTCTAGTCATAGTCATCGGGGTTGTTCGGTATTCCCACATAACAGAATGTAACTCATTGATCCAGTTTTCCTTGGCATTATCAAGTCTTTTTTTCAACTTATTGAGAATAGTTATATTTGTAACTTCAGTTTTCCCATTACTTTGAGGATGACCTGGAGCAGAATGTAGCTTTTGGATTTTGGACAGGGCATAGTAGACTGCAAATTCATCATTGTTAAATTGTGTTCCATGGTCGGTGATAAAGGCATAGCGCAACCCATATCTACAAATGATATTCTTCTAAATGAATTGGTAGATCTTCTCATATGGCATTTCTATTAATGGTTCTGCCTCAACCCACTTCGTAAAGTAGTCCATAGCAACAATCAAGTACTTGAATCTTCCTCGGGTGGTCGACAATGGCCCGACCAAGTCTATACCCCATATGAAAAATGGCCAAAGGGAAGTTATTAGAGTTAAAGCGGCCTGTGGAGTTTTATGAATGCTAGAATACCATTAACACTTGTCACATATTCTGGCAAAAGCTGCATAATATGCTCACATTGTAGGTCATTAGTATCCATGTGCACTGATTCGCTGTAGCAATGTTCTTCCAGCTATGTGGGCTCCACAAGATCTTTTATGAACCTATTGAATCAAGTCTGAAACCTCTAATGGGTGAACACAATACTACAGGTTAACTTTCAGCCCTCTCCTGTATAACACTCATTTATCCAGCACATATCTGACAGCTTTATATTTTGACTTTTTGGCCTCAATTAGGTCTGCTGACAGCGTTCCTTCTTCAATGTAAGCTATGATGGGATCCATCCAAGACGGTCCCATGTCTAATGTAATAAAATTGATCACCATGTCTTCATCTATACTCCTATTTGCTAGAAGCTCGATTTTAGTTGCTGAAGCCAACTGAGCAAGTGCATCTGCTCGGGTATTATCCAGTCTTAGAATTCTGCTCATTCAAACTGAAGATAATGTTGCTATTACTTTTAATACTTTGGACAAATACCTGGTCATCAATTCTCCTTTAGATCTGCACAATCTCAATATTTGATTCACCAATAGCTAAGAATCACTGTGTGACACAACATACACGACATTCAGTGATTGGGCCAAACTCAAGCCATAATAAGAGCTTCATATTCTTCTTCGTTATTTGAGGTCTGAAATTAGAATCGCAAAGCATATTCAATATCTATTCCATCTGAAGTGTTAAGTATTATACCTGCTCCACTGTCAGTTGCACAGGATGACCCATCAACGTACAAGTTCCATATTGGGATATTATCGTCAAATGCTTGGCCTGTCAAGCTCCCATAATGGAATGTTTTTTCTTTGCTTCCTCATAATTCCTTGATATCTCCTGAGCTCTAGAAGAGGAATCATGTAGGTCGACAGTGATTTCTTCTGACCTATCTTCTGATGAAGGTTGCTCGGGGAATTGATTGCTAACAGCCCCTTCTCTTGATTCTTGTTCTTTCTGCCTATCTTGTTGTTCGAGAACCTCGGGGTAAGTGAAATCTGCAATAAAATCTACTAAAACTTGACCTTTTAAAGAAGATCTTGGTTCATAATAATATCATACTCCCCCAGTTCTATTTCCCAGTACATTGATCTGCCAGACTTCTCCGATTTGTGTAAGGCTTACCTTATAGGCATATCAGTGTACAATACAATCGTATGGGCTTGAAAATACGGCTTCATCCATCTAGATGCCTCAATCTTTGCTAATGACAACTTCTCCAGGCATGGGTATTCGATTTTTGCTCCTTGAAAAGCTTTACTGGTGTAGTAAACTGATTTTTGAACTCCATTTTCTTATCGGATTAAGACAGAACTTACAACTGATTCACAAATAGCTAAGTATAAATACAATATTTCTCTTAAAATTGGTTGGGAAAGAAATGGGGTGACCCCAGGTACTTTTTCAACTCCAAAAAAGCTTTTTCGCACTCTTCGTTCCATTCAAAACTCTTTTTAAGCACTTTAAATAATGGCAGGCACCAATCTATAGCTCGAGACACAAATCTGTTCGGAGCTGCTCCTGGCCCAGTTAGCCTTTGTACATCCTTCTTGTAAGTAGGGGACTGCATCTCAATCAATGCCTTGATCTTATCTGGGTTTGCTTCAATTCCCCATTTATTTACTATATACCCGAGGAACACTCCCGCCTGCACTCCAAACACACACTTGGTCGAGTTCAGTCTCATCTGGTGTTTCTCTAGTTGGTCGAAAGTTTGGCTGAGGTATGATTAGACACTTTTTTTCTCTTTATCAGCATATCATCCATATAAACTTCCATATTTTTGCTTATTTTCTCTTCCAACACTTTCTTCACCAACCTCTGGTAAGCAGCACCTGCATTTTTCAAACCAAATGGCATAACATTATAACAACAAGTTCCTCAGGGGGTAATAAAGGAAGTTCCCTCCCCGTCTTCGGGCTTTATTTTGATTTGGTTATAACTAGAATAGACATCTATGAAACTGAATAGTTCATGTCCCGATGTAGCATCCACAAGCTGATCAATTCATGGCAAAGGAAAAATATCATTTGGGCATACTTTGTTCAAATCTGTGAAGTCTACACATATTCTACACTTATTATTCTTTTTCTTAACCATAACTACATTGTCCAACCAATCTAGATACTTCCTTTCATTAATAAAAGCAGCCTTTTGAAGCTTCTCAACTTTTTCCTGTATTGTTTGGTTCGTCTCGGGGCTGAACACTCTTCGCCTCTACTTTACAGGTTTAGCCTTTTTGTTAACATTGAGTTCATGGCAAAGAAAGCTAGGATCAATCCCCAGCATATCTTTGTGACCCCATGCGAACACATGATTTTTCTGTCTAAGGAAATTCACTAGTTCCTGTTTAAAAACCAGATCCAATGTTGCTCCTATTTGAGTGGTGCGTTCTGGCTTGTCTTCGTCTAACACAATACTTTATATTGCCTGTACTATCTGGACATTCACCAATTTTGTTTCCTCCTTTGGATCTAAGGTTTCAACCTCAGATTCTTCATCAATTTTAAAGGTGTCCACTTGGTAAGTGGTGGTTTTCTTCTTTATTTCTTTTAGATCTTCTTGCGCAGCAGATGAGTAGTAGCATTCCTGAGCTATTTTTTGGTTGCCCTTTATAACACCTACTCTAAAGTTGGTCGGTAACTACAAACATTAATGGATTGTAAATGGTACGGCTTCAAACTTCTTTAACTGTACCCTTCCAATAATCATGTTGTAGGCCGAATGAACATTTTTGTCCATTATAAAGAAACGTTTCTTCTCTATTCAGTTGGCTGGCCAAGTACCGATCAACATCTACACCTTAATTGTTCCTAAAGAGAATACTTTCCCACAAAAAAACCCATTAAAGGTCTATGGTAGGGCTCCAATTGGCTGAGCTTAAAATCCATACTTTCAAAGAAAGGATAGAACATAATATATGTCGAGCTACCATTATCAATTATTACTTTGAAAATAATGATATCCTGTTTTCTGACTTTGATTACTGGAGGATCATTATGAGGGTACAATACTCCTGGGAGATCATTTTTAGAGAAACCGATCACCAACTTATCTTTGTTGACCTTCCTCGATCGATCTTTTTCAGCTAAATTGATTCTCTGTATATAGGAACAAGCTCGTGCCTCATTGAGGTAAGCCTTTCTTTCTGTTGTATGATCTCCTCCTCTTGTATATCCACGTGAAATCATTTGATAATTAGAAGAACCAAAGTTGAGCATGAATACATCACGTTCTAGTTGCCTAGGCTTCTTAGGTAGGTCGGGATCATTCTCCTAATTATCATCACAGACCCTCTTTTTCTCGTCTCTGGGCTTGCAAGGCGATTTCGACCTTTGTCGAGATCCGTTGTTGTTCTTTTGATCAACAAACTGGTTTAATTTGCCTATTCGAATGAGAGTTTCAATTTCATTCTGCAGAGCAATACAACGATTTGTCGTGTGACCATGGTCTCTATGAAATTCACACTATTTGGATTTATCCCTCTTGATAGGGGAGCTCCTCAACTTCTCAGGCCAGCTTACATCTTTGTTATTTTTAATTTCCTCTAAAACATGGTGAATACCCATATTTAATGGAGTGTAATTATTGTACTTCTTGAGCCGATCTATAGTCCTTTTTTTCTTTGATTCCTTATGTTCCATAGAATCTTTGTGTTCCCTTTTGTCAGTTTTACTTTCACCTTTTGTCCCTGAGTTATGCTTAGCTACCATTATCTCCTCCGCGTTCATTATCTAGGTTGCCTTTATCTTTAACTATGTCATTGTCCTTGGGGTATCTTTGGCAAGCGTGTAGTAGAGCTTCTTGGGGAGCAGTCCACTCATAAGAGCTGTTATAGCAGTCTTCTCCTCATAATTTGCAACCTATAATTTCTCGTTGTTGAAATGAGTGATGTAGTCTCTAGTACTTTCTACCTCCTTTTGTCTCACACTGAGAAAATGAGCTACCCTATTTACTGGTTTGTCCCTAAAGCAAAAGTTGTTAATGAATAGCTCGGCCAACTAATTGAAGCTGGAAATTTGCCCCCAAGGAAGGTAATTGTACCAGATTTGAGCAGAGCCAGTAGTTATTTCGGAGAATGCTCTGCACCTCATCTCATCGAGGACGGCATATATGTCAGCTGCTGCCTGATATTGCTCGATATAAAGGATAAGGTCAGTCTTCCCATCATATTTGGGTATAACCACAGGAGCTTTAAACTTTGAAGGTGTGGGAAAATCCACAATAACTTGTATGAAAGGAGATCATTTCACAAAGCTTATTTGTAAAAGGTTCTTGGCTTTAGACATTTCTCCCAATCTATCCTCCAAGCTCTAGACGGAGCCCTTCCATGCGTTGTTTCCAACATTGGATCTGTGTGTTACAACTTTTTCATTCTTATCAACTGTTTATGTTGAACCTTCTTCCTACGATTATTGCTCGGTGCAGGCAGTTCGGTGGGCATCTAATCTAGATTGGGTTGAGCCTTCTCTTTGGTCAGTTGGTCGTCGAGTATTGGGAATATTTATGTTCCCCCTGGGTCCCAAACGGTCAAAATGAGATGCCCAACTAAGCCTTTCTAAGGCACTCAATCTTTCAGGAGTAAAAGACTAATCATCATAGGGCTCTAATGTTCTAAGAGAAAAAATTGCTCCTGTTATCTCTAGTAGTTATGGATTGGCTATGTCTACTACTTCTTGGAGGATGAGGTGTCAATTTTCCACGAGCAGGTATAGAAGGTGACCTAGCTTGCAAGGTCTGCACAAACTGCCTTATGGTATCTTGCATAGCCTCTTGTCCTCTGGCGAGACTAGCCAGAATACCAGTCAAATCATTTGTCATTGGTGGAGCAGAAGGAACAGGAGAGATGCCATCGTTTTTTAGGCTTGATTCAGGAATATCAGCAATTTAAATGAATGAATGGATGAAAACGGTTAGAAACACGTTCACACAGACGGCGCCAATCTGTTGATACAAAAAACTAGAATATCTTTAATTAATTGATCACAAATAAATAAGTAAATAAGAGACACAAAATATTTTTAAAGTGGTTCGGCTGAAGGGGAGAAGCATATGTCCACTGGTGTATATTGCCTTGTGTTTGTTCAATTATCTCTTATTTCGTGTCCCCTAGCTGTAGGAATTACAATATATTTATAACCCCTGAAGGTGTACCATAAGTGGAATATTAAATGATGGAATGCCTTTATAACAAAGTCATTTACATCTGTACAACGTTCATAATGTATACAATTAGTGGCGTTTGATAACCCCTGTTGGTCGGTCTTCCTGGTGTTGGTCGGGCTTCTTTTGTATGTTGGTCGGCATTCTTGGATTCATTCTGATAAATAGGCCTTGATGAATAGGACTAATGCCACGCGTCTATTTCTTATTGGTCTACGTAATAGGACAATTTTTTATATTAACGGTAATGCAAGAATATGGAAATGGGGGATTTAGAAAAATTGGAGGATTTAGAAAAATTGGGAATTTGGGAAAAAGTTAAAAATTAAGAAGTTGGAAAATTGGAAAATTGGACTCTGAGTCTCGGGTTTTATTCTAAAACACCTACGTAGCCTATAAAGGCATCAAAGTCCACATAGTTCGCATGCGGTATAAGGGTGGGGTTTATCCCATAGATTCGAATAAGATTTTATTATATATGGATAATTTCGTTCAGAATTTATGGGTGTAACCCTTTTTTGTTTCTTTTTTTTATAGAAAATAAAGTATGTGCACTATACTAATATAAAAATGTAGATATTAATGTGTATGAACTAACGCAAGGACTAATATGAATCTAATGAAATTTATGCAAAATAAGAAATTTGAATAGAGAGGGGAGGACTTGGACTTTCTTTGAAGCTTGATCTTTGATTTTGGATGAACTCCCTTGAATGTGAGATGAAGGTTGGATGAGAGAGAATGTGATTTTTCCAAATTGGGTATGCAAAGGATGGGAATGTAAGCTTGAATGGAACTTCACATTGAGGAATTTGGCTGATTTTGAGAGAATGTTGCTGGGATCACTAATGGTGATGGATATCTAGTGTGTTTTGGAAGTGAGATCATGACCATTATTTATAGGGTCAGGGTGGTATCAATCGATACTGCCTTATCCCTCCCCATTGGCAGGTAACCCTTTACACACTGCTGATAGGCAGGGAACTGTACCTGCCAATTGATAGTCTTGTACAGATATTTCTGGAAAAATATTCGTAGAACGCAATGAGTTGATTCAAATCGTGCACGGGACATACTGTTAGAAAGGTAATTCATAGACCTTCATGAGTCCTTAAGTCCACTCCCAGGTTCGGGAGATGACTTTGGGTCAAATATGGCTCGGAAGCGCAAGTTGGTCCTTTAGACGGGAGATCGTTGGACGAAAACGGATTGTTCGTACGCATGGTAAGTCAAAATTGCGCACGGGGTGGACCGTTGAAAAGTTTAGGAGATGAACTTCAACATTCCAAAGAGTTTTTCTCGGTTAGTTGACTTTGGTCAACTGGGGCTCGAAAGCGATCGATGACCTCTCGGAATAAAATTGATCATTATTCTGCACTATTAGTCAGAATCGTGAATGGAGTAGACCATTGGAAAGGGTATTCAGTTCCCTTCGGATATTCATTCAGTCTCATCCGACCTGAAGGTTTAACCTTGGTCAAACAGATCCCAAGAGCACTCGGTGGCCTTCGGATAAGTTTTTGAGGGAAAACAGATAGCTCGTCCGAATGGTTATGCTGTTTTATGCACGGTGTGGACCATTGGAAAGGGGTTTCAGTGCCCTTAGAAGATTCAAAGAGCATGATACAGCATAACCATGGAAAGGGGTTTCAGTTCCCTTAGAAGATTCAAAGATCTTTTGCTCTAACGATGAAGTTTATTGGGGTTAAAATTGGGGCTCGGAGCACCCGGTGGCCTCCGAATCGATTTTTGATAGTAAAATGGTTCGTTCGTTCGAACCATTATGCTGATTCATGCACGGGGTGAACCATTAGAAGGGAGATTCAGGGCCTTTAAAGATTCAAAGAGCTTTCGCTCTGATAATAAAGTTTATCGGAGTTAATCGGGGCTCAAGAGCGCCTGATGGCCTCTAGATCGGTAGTCGGAGTATGAAAAAGGTGTCATACAGTGACCTAAGGAGAGAATTAAGTGTCTACAACTTTTATTTAGGACCATTTGTATGAAACCTTTTTCATAAAAATATTCCACTTTACGTAAAATTACTATTTTACCCATTTGTTTCAAAACTTGCATTTTCCTCCATTTTCACATGTGTTATCTTTCCAAAACATTGGTAAGTTATCACACAAACTACTTAAATGCCTTTATCCCATTAACACTTCTTTAACACCTTAGGTTAACACACTTCTCGAGTAGGAGTTCTCTTTATTTCATTACTTTATTTACTAAGTAAACCTTTGACATTTTGAGGACTATTTTGCAAGAAAATACCATTTTCCCTTTATATTCACATGTCGTCTTGAATTGCACACTTATCTTATATTTTACACTTATTCACACACTTTAATGGTTGAAATTTATATTTTCTTTTATTCTTGTTAAAACCCATTTTAATCCTTCTTAAACATATATATATATATATGCTCATCATTAACATACTTCAAGTTTATACACATGAGAAGATGAATTTTAAGTCTATAAATCCCAAAAATGAGTTTTACACATGATTATCACATGAAGTTCCATAACATTTGTAAATTCATCATTTTCAAGGCTGAAAAGATATTTGTTCCTCATAAACATGTTTAAATGTACGAGGTCGTAGTTGCAGTCGCTAAGTTGAAGGGGAAAGCCCATATGCATCCATAAGCCCCCGCTGTTAGGGAGAATAGACCTTTGGATCCTCCTAATGCTCAGAATGTCACTAAACTTCCCAGAGTGGGAACGGTGAAACCCCTCCTTTGTAGGATGGTGAGGGGAGAACCTCCTGCTTCCATATATGGAGAGGTTGAGGAGTTTAAGCTTGACCCGTCTCACAGGGTTACTTCTGAGGAGTTGAAAACCAATCATGACTTCATTTTCTTCCATGCTAAGATTGCTATGGATCTACTCGGCTATCATGGTTATAGTAGGGACTTTGAAATTTTAAGGGGATATGACCCTGATTCTCTATGGCAGCTGACTCAACACAGGCTCTCGGTAGTAAGTTCTGTGCATTGTCTTAAGTGCTCGGTACATTGTAATTTACTATTATTTGGATGATGATTTCTCTTTTCTTTGCCAGCTGTTGTAGCATGTACGATCCTTTGAAGAAATTTCTAAAGAGAATAAGAAATTGAAGGTTGATCTGGAGCAAGCATTAGGCGATTTGAAGAAGACTTGTGATGAACTGGAGGAGAGGGATGCCTTGTTGATATTAAAGACGACTGATCTGAGTTCAGTTGAGGCAGAGGTTACCAGACTCAAAGACAAGTCTGTGACTGATGATGTTACTATCAAAAGTTTGAACGAAGCTTTTGTTGATAGAAAGGAGGCCTTACAAAAGGCTGAGTAGGACAATGCGACCGTAATAATTGATCTTCAGAATGTTTGCGAGACTTGAGCATCCGCCAAGGAGGTGGGATTACAAAAATATAAGTCTTCAGCTGAATATAATGTAGACCCTATTGGATATTTTTTGGATGGGTATGAAAAGCTTAAGAAGAGGATCTCAACTCATTATCCGAAGATTGTTGTCATAGTTAACGTATAGCAAGGAGATGATGAAGAGGCAACTGCTCTGGTTGCGAAGGAAGGTGGTGACATTCCTCTGGAGGATGCTTCTTTACCGGCATCACATGTGATTGGTCTTGATAATATTCCTGTTGCTTGACTTCCTCAAGACTTTATGCATGTTACTTTATTTATGTTTTTTATATACTGCGCTTTTATGAACTGATTGTATCAAATTTTGCCTTTATGAAGTCTTTAAGAGCTCCTTGTGTCGACTACTTATTTTTTATGTGTTGATTTTCTATATTTTTACGCGATATGTGTTTGTTTTATGAGTGTATCCCATAGTTTATTTTAGTGGATGATAATTTTCTGTTATAGATCCGATGGATCATATAAAGGTTACGTCAGGCTTCATATCCGCGATTTGTGTGGGGATAAGATCGTACATAAAGTTAGTGAACTGGTTTATTTAACGAGGTCATATACGTTCTGTTTGTGACTTGGTCGGTGAATTCATTATAGGTTATGTTCGCGAATTTAAACAAAGCCATACAACTTCTATTCATGACTTGTTTGTTTAACGAAGTCATACAGGTTATGTTCGCGACAGGGTCGTACAATATAACCTTTGTTCGTGACCTATGAGGTCATACAATAGTATGTTTTGTCGTAAATTTTATTCACAATCTTGAATGGGTTATGCAAGAATTTGTGTTCAGCTAGGATTAGATATGTGTACACATATAATATGCTCGAGAAAATAAAACGAAGAAATGCAAAACACATAAATAATGAAAACGAGGAAAATTGACATTCTATTTATATGAAAGTGCGGAATACATGCCCAAATTACCATACTACTTGTTATACTTTCTCAAGTGCTCTGAATTCCATAGATTTTTTAACTACTCGCCATCAAGTGTTTCGATACGATAGGTTCCTGGTCTGACTATGCTCGTTATATAATACGGGCCATGCCAGTTAGGTTCCAGCTTGTTATTTTTGTAGACCACCTTTTTAAGGACGTACTCCTTCCTTCAGATTGCTCGGTTGTACCCGATGATTTTAGTACCTTGCAGTTCACTGATGGAAGGCCGCTACGTGGAGACCCGCATTTTCTCTAACTTCTTCAACCAAGTCGAGAACTAATCTTCTCATCAGATCGCTTTGGCGCACGAGGGGGGGGGGTCAAAGTTGAACACCCTGTGACTAGGAAGTCCTATTTAAGTAGGAATTATTATTTTTGTTCCGGATGTAAGCATGTATGGAGTTTCCCTATTGTCATTCGTTGGGTAGTTATGTAGGCCTAAAACACATTGTGCAGTTCGTTGATCTAGTTACCCTTAGCGTCATCCCACATCTTCTTAATTCCATTCAGCAATGTCTAATTAGTTACTTTAGGTTGGCCTTTGCACTGTGTAAGTTCGGGAGCATAATGTATTTTTTGGATATTGGACCGAATGTAGTAGTCTTCGAAGTCTTGATTATCGAACCGTGTGCCGTGATTTGTAATGAATTCATGAGCTACGCTGTATCGACATATTATGTTCTTCAAGATAAACTGAAAGATTCTCTCATAGATATTTGAATTATCCCCTCATTCTTGGCATTGGGTTGACCAGATCGATCCCCCATAATACAAATGGACAGGGAGAGGTCACTGGGGTGAATAGTTCTTTGGGTTTGTGATGGATTTTGGCATATTTCTGGCATCTGTCGCATTTTCTAGCGTAATTAGTGCAGTTGGATTTCGTGGTCACCAATAATCTTTCGATAGAGTATGCCCCATAACATCCTTCATGAAATTCTTAGATCAGTTTGTTGACTTCACCGGCGTGGACACACCTCAATAATGATATGATATATCCTCTTATGTAGAGTACTCCGACCTTTATTATGTAGTGGTTTGCCTTGTACCACAGTCTATCGGCTTCTTTCGTGTCAGGAGGGAGTTTTCCAGCCTCTATATATGCTCGCATAGTATCCATCCACGATGGGCTAAGAGTTATTTCCATGATACTTAAGCTTTCCTCTTTTGTACCCTTCTGATGCAGTATTTCGATCGGAACCGTGCTTCTCAGTTTGATTCTCATTGTTGATGCTAGTTTGGTTAAGGCGTCTACCTGATCATTCTCTGATTTAGGAACTTTCATAATCTTAACCTCCAAGAATTTTCCCAACCATTTTTGCACTATGGCTAAGTATTTAACCATGGATACCTCTTTAGCCTTATAAATTCTAAGAAGATGATTGACCACGAGTTGTGAATCACTATACGACGTGTTGTGATTAGCCTCTAAAGATGGGACTAGTATGAGACCTACTATCAAAGCCTCATATTTTGCCTCATTATTAGAGGCGTCGAACTGGAAATGGAGGTCATATTCCACATCTATTTCATCAGGTGTGGTGATAACAATTCTGGCACTACTGTCGGATGCACAAGCAGATCCATCAACATACAACTTCCAAATTAAACTATCGTGGCTGAAATTGGCTTCTTCGAGTTTCTTGAATTTAAACAATTTTCCTTGGGATGCTTCGACGTGAAGTGTTCTATTTTGTTTAATGAGCTTTCTCTAAAAGGAGTCTGCTCGGCAGCGTCTGCGAGGGAGATATCTTCTGAAGTCCCGTTCTCGAGGATGGAGTCTTCACCCAAAGGGGTCTGCTCGAATATCTTTTCTTCTTGAGTTAATTCAATGATAAAATCTGCCACTGCCTATCCTTTTTATAGCCATTCATGTCTCATACTGAATATCTTGCTCGCTAAGTTCCACTGCCCAGGTCATAAGATGACCAGATTTTTTCTGCTTATGCAAAACTTGTTATAGTGGGAGGTCGGTGTAGACTACGATAGTATAAGCCTGAAAGTATGACATCATCCTCCTGGAGGATTTTCTTAGCTCCAATGCTAACTTCACTATTTGGGGGTATCGAATTTCTGCTCCTCGGTATGTTTTACTGGTGTATTTGAATGCTTTCTTCTTATCGTACCAGTGCTGAGTTAACAGTTGATTCTGACGCGATGAGATATAGGTAGAGCTTTTCACTAGCGGCGATTCTTGATAGTAATGGGGGTGACTCCAAGTACCAATTTAGTTCACGAAAGGCATCCTCTCACTCCTCAATCCATTCAAAAGATCGTCTTAGAATTTTAAAGAAAGGAAAGCATTAATCAGTGGCTCTAGAGATGAACTTGTTGAGAGCTGCGACGCATCCTATTAATCGTTAAACCTTTTTTTTAGGTGACTGAATATTTATTAGAGCCTGAATCTTGTCAAGATTTGCTTCAATACGTCTCTGATGGATGATAAAGCCCAGGAACATTCCCTCTTTTACACCAAACACACACTTGGTTGAATTGACCTTCATCTGGTGTTTCCCGATCTGATCTAATATTTGCTCGAGATCTTTAATGTGATCGGCTGGAATATAACTTTTCATCAACATATCATCCACGTACACTTTTATTTTAATTCCAATCTAGCCTTCAAGGATTTTATTCTCAGTTGTCTATAGGTGGCTCTTGCATTTTTAGACCAAAATGCATGAGATTATAACAGTAATTACCTCGACTAGTGATGCAAGACGTCTTCTCCCTATCTGAAAGGCTCATTCTTATTTGGTTGTACCCAGAATATGCATCCATGAAGCTGAGAATATCATGGCCTGAGGTTGCATTGACCAATTAGTCAATCCTGGGCAAAGGATAATGATATTTAGGACAAGCCTTATTGAGGTCGATAAAATTGATACACATCCTCTATTTGTCATTCTTTTTTCGGACCATCACCACATTAGAGAGCCATTCTATATACATGATGTCATCGATGAAATTGGCCTTCTGGAGTTTGAGAACCTCCTCTTACATAGCAAGATTCTTCTCATCATCAAAGACCCTTCGTTTCTGTTTCACCAGTTTTTCCTTTTTCATTATACTCAACTCATGGAAAATGAATTCCATATCAATTATGGGTCCTCGTGGCTCCATATAAAGACATTCTTACGTTCTTTTAAGAATTCAATTAATTCCTACTTCAGTATTAGATTTAAGGAAGACCCAATCTGGACAGTCTTCTCAGGGTGATCGATATCAATTGAGATTGCTTCAATTTTTTCTGTAACTTTCCCTTTTACCAGTTTCTCTTCATTTTGTGGGTCGATGGTTTCTATTTGGTAAGTAGTTGTTAGTTTACTTTGCTCCTCCTGGTCGGATGAGGTATAGTAACATTCCCTTACTTCAGTCTAATTGCCTTTAACAACCCCTACTCTATAATAAGTGGGGAACTTAAGACATTGGTGTACAGTAGATGAGACGACTTTGAATTTCTTCAGGCCAACCCTTCCAAATATCACGTTGTAGGCAGAGAGCATATTTTTATCCAAGTCAAAGAAACGTACTATTTCTGTTTGGCATATAGGTTAGGCACCCATCATGACTTTTATTTCCACCGTTCCTAGAGGATACACCTTTTCTCTAGAAAATCCGATCAAAGGTCGATGATACGGTGTTAACTAACTGTCACGAAGTTTTAATTTTTTGAAGCAGTTAGAACAAGACATCGACTGAGTTGTTGTGTCCACTAATATCCTAGCGACTCTTGCCTCATAGATCATCACGGTAAAGACCAGTGAATCGTTATGAGGGTAAAGGACCCCTGATATATTATCTATGGAAAACCCCATGATCATTCGATCTATGTTTACTCTACGGGGGCGTACGTCTACCTCGACTGCCAGATTAATTTGCCTCATATTTTCACATGCTCTAACTTCATTCAGGTAAGCCTCCCTTTATGACAGATCTATGCCATCGCCTGTGTTTCCTCCGATGATGAAGTGACATCCCAAGGATGTCATGCCAACCTCACGAGGTGGTTATGATCGCCTTTAGGGTTTGCACTCATCTACATCTGTTCGCCCATCCTTATCAACGTACCGAGAAAGTTTGCCTCTTCTGATTGGACCTTCAATTTCATCCCTAAGATAAATGCAGTTGTCAGTGTTATGCCCACGATCCTTATAAAATTCGTAATACTTGCCCTTATCGTGCCTATTGGAGAGTGCTTTTAACTTTCCTGACCACTTGAGATCCTTATTTCCTCGTATTTCTTCAAGGATGTGATGGATCCCTTATGTCAAAGGAGTATACTCTTCATACTTCTTTGGATTCTTGAGCTTTCGATCATTTTGGCCCTTTTATAGTTTCCTTAGTAGCCGATGATTTGAAGTGATCAATTTCTTAGGCAGATATGGCCTCTTCGGTGTTCATAATTTTGTCGATCTTTACTAATAATTCTTTCATCATTTCGAGATGTACTTTTTCCAGAGCCCAAAAGAACTTCTTGGCCCGCAAGCTGCTTATTAGTGCAGTTATGGCAGTCTAACATTATAATCCACTACCTCCAACTTCTCAATATTGGAACGGGTGATGTACTCGTGCATGTTCTCATCAGATTTCTATTTGACACTGAGAAGATCAGCCACCCTCTTATCGGGCTTAGCGCCAAATCAAAAATTACTGACAAATAGGTTAGCCATCTGATGGAAATTAAAAATCTATCCTCGTGGTAAACCGTTATACCAAATTTAGGTCAAGCCGATAATGGTACTAGAAAAGGATCTACAATGTATTTCATCGGGCATAGAGTATATCTGCTGCGACTTGATACTGCTCGATATGTAGGACGACGTCTGTAGTCCCATCATATTTTGTGTGGTGACAGGAGCTTTAAATTTAGTCGGAGTCAAATAAGCTATAATTGATGTACGAAAAGTGCGCCCTTCATAAAGTCCCTGTGTAATGGCTTTTTACTTTTGGCCATCTCACTGAGACAATCCTCCTAGTGTTTGATGGAACCCTTCCATGGCTAGCTTTCTTGCTCAGCTTTAACTACGATGGATTTGACTGTTCAGCCTCGACTTTCGGTCAAGATCTCTTCTTGGGAAGTCTGATTGGGCTTAGCCAATGCCTATGTTTATCGATACGACCCTCTTATGGATAATTATTGTGGCTCACCCCTTTGCAAGTAGGGGTATTTGGGGACTGTCGATGTCCCTCCCCGATTGCGATAGGGACCTAACCGATCAAAAGTTGAACCCCTTCTCAATCTTTCAAGCATACTGGGACTTTCTTCGGAGAAGGATTGCTCATCATTGTAACTTGGGGAATGAATGGACGAGGTATCACCCAAGCAGTATGACCGATCTCACCGTGACCCAGTCTAATAAGTGGAGCTCTTTCTTTCGTGTGATCTTAGACTTAATTTTTAGGATTCTCTAGGGCTTGGCTATGATATTTGTGTCTTTTGTCTTTGTAAGGAGCTCGAGGTAGCCTTTGATCTCTATTATCGAGTGCAGCCCTGACGGGGTTGCGATGTTCGTGGTGGATGTTGTTTGCCCGATCTGAAGGGTTTGAGTCAGGTGTTTGACACTTTCCTGCATCGTTTCTTGCCCTTTAGCCAAACTCATCAGGTTGCTTTGCATGTCACCCATTCCTGTAGGGATGGGCAGAATCTGGACCTCCACCGTATGAATGCTCTCTATATCATTCATTATTCTCAGTAATTGAAGGTAAATAATTGATAGGGAAGAAATAGGGCAGGAACTATAATGGCCTGTTGAGTTCCCATAAACGGTGCTAATTTGTTATCGTTTAGGGGTGATTTATCTCTTCATCAGGTGATTATGATAACAAATAAAGAAATAATAATTAAAATAAGGCAGAGAACGGGGATGAGAGACGATGAAGAAGAGATCATGTTTACATGGTTCAGCCCCTAAGGAAACCTACGTCCACGGGGATAATTGCATAACTGATGATTATTGCATGCAATTACGGGTTTAGGTATTTCGAGAGTGGATCCCTTTCATATGCGGATTCTCCTTCTATTTATAAGAGGCGAGCCCCTCTATCTAGGTGACGGGTGTATTGCCTTTATAGGTCAGGCAGTTACACCAGATTACAGATGTCATACCAGGTTGCTATAAAGTGGTTACAGCCCATGCGTCGAGGGTGTGAGTGGGTGATCCTCATGTATCCCACCTTTCCCAGGTGTTTTGTAATTTTTACTTGAGTATGCATGTGCATACAACAACGTGGTATGAGTGTGCTAGTCATTAACAATTGTGTGTTGAGGTTGGCTGATCACGATGATACCTGAGTCGATCTCTTGGTCATATGGGGCCGACCCCAGATATAAAAATGTAGTGGAATTTCTCTTGTGTTGCATATATTCCACATGAATGGAGAACATGAGGGTAAAATAACCCCCAAACTCAAATCCTGAAATCAGGTTAGGCTCCATTAATAAAAAGACTCAAATACCCCCATACGGGTCTCGTTTAGCCTAAAAAGTCCTCGAAATCCAAATACAACCTTCGGGTACTTAATTTTGACTATCTCGACCCATTTTGGATCATTTACACACTCAAAATCACCATGTGAGTTATCAAATATTATTGTATTTCATCTCATGTCCCAACCCGACCCTAACTGCATGTCTCGAATGAGATACCATCAACCCGTCGAATTTACTCACTTATGACGTAATATCATCTAACATATTTATATTTACTTATCACACTAGTAAATATATTTTTTACATAAATATTAATCCTTTTACTCGCTTATTAATATTTATTTAATTCTCATTATTTCTCGTTTTAATTAAATTACGTGCACATGTGTAATTTAAAATGCTCAAAATAAATGCTAAAAAATACGGGGTATTACATACTCCCCCTTATAATGGGATTTCGTCCACGAAATTCGGACATACATGGCATGAAGAGCTCGTGATACTATTATCACATATCATCCTCACGATCCCAAGTCGGCTTGTTGGCATTATGATGCCCCCACTAAACACGAACTAAGGGTACCACCTTTAACCACGGCTTACGCTCGCTGTGATACAGGACAGTAACCGGTCTCTCCTCATACGAGATTTATGGATGCAAATCAATCTCCTTCAATGGAATGTGTCAATACGCCATCTCACTCCTCTCGTACTTCTTCAACGACGACGCATGAAACAAGCCATTAATCCTCTACACAGAGTTTCTAGTAGAGCGTGCCTATACGTAATTGGCCATATCCTCTCAATGATCATGAAAGGCCCCATATATCTCAGTGCTAACTTCCCTTTCGTCTCAAACTGCAAGAATTCCTTCACATGAGAAACTCGCAACAATACCTGGTCACCCATCTCGAGCTCTATGTGCCTTACATATGCATCTCATAACTCTTCTACCTATCCTGAGCTATTGGTATATGACCTCGAATTAGCTTAATTTTGGCAGAAGTGTCCTGGATCATCTCCGGTCCAATAAGCTTGTTGTCCCCCACCTCTAACCAATAAGCGAGCGAATAATAAATTCGATAATGCCTTAAAAGGTGCCATGCCTATAGTGAACTGGTAAGAGTTATTATAAGCGAACTCTACTAATGGAAGGTATTGCTCCCCGCCTCCCCTAAAATCCAGTACGAACATCCTTAGCATATCCTCTAGCATCTAATTAACCATATGAGTCTGCCCAACTATCTGTAGGTTGTAAGCCACACTCAATCACAATTTAGTCCACACAGCCTCCTGGAAACTCTGTAAAAAATGGGACACAAAAATCTTGTCCCGGTCGGACATAATATTAATCGGCATGCTATGCAACCTCACTATCTCGGCTATAAAAATTTGGGCATACTATCTCATCGTATAATCCATTCGAACCTTAGTCATGCTATCCATAATGGACCATATGGAATCGTGACCCCTCGGTGATGTTAGTAACCCCGTAATGAAATCCATCGATATGCTCTTATATTTCCAAACTGTAATCTCCAAAGGCTATAAAATCCCAACTGCTCTATGATAGTCTACCTTCACTAACTGATAAGTGGTACACTTCGAGACAAACTCAGAAATGTCTCGCTTCATCCCAACCCACCAATATTGCCTCTTTATGTCGTAGTACCTCTTATCCCCACCAAGATATATGAAAAATTACAACACGTGAGACTCTATTATCACTGCATGTCGTAGGTCCCCATCCTCTAGGACTATAAGTCTCCCATTGAAACTTAAACCCCCATCTGAACTGATCAAGTAAGACTCTAATCCCTCTGTTAATAACTAGAGCACCCTGTCCTCACATAACTGATCATCTGGTTGTGCCTTCAAAATCATCATAATAATCTCGGGTGTGATAGTAAAAACTACAATACAAGCCCTGGCCACTACATCATCCTGTTGAAGTTCACTTTACTTTGCTTTCCAGACCACTACCAACTCCCCTGTAGGCCATCGACTTAACGCGTCTGCCACTATGTTAGGCTTTCTCGGGTGGTACTGGAGGTCAAACTGATAATCGTTCATGTATTCGAGCCACCTACGCTGCCTCGTGTTAAGATCTTTCTGCGTGAACAAATACTGTAACGACTTATGATCCGTGAACAAACTAAATTCCCCCTGGAGATAGTGCCTTCATATCCTCAAGATAAAAACTACTGTTGCTAGCTCTAAATCATACGTGTGGTAATTCCCCTCGTGGGGCTTAAGCTTACGAGAAGCATAAGCTATAGCTCGATCCTCCTTTTGTAACACACCTCTAAGTCCCTATAAGGATGCATCTATAAAAATAAAATACTCCACTCCTCCCCTAGGCAGTGAGAGTGCGGCCTCCAGAGTCAATTTGTCAATTAGCTCATCCGAAAGCTAACTGACAGTAATCATCCCACGTAAATGGCACCCCCTTGCGGGTCAAATTAGTCAGCGGGTCCGCAATCTTTGAAAACCCCTTAACAAAGCAGTAATAGTAATCGACTAATCCCCAAAAGATATGCACCTCTTTCGATGTCGTGGGATGACCCCACTCCCTCACCATTGCTACCTTAATCGGGTCTACTTAAAATTCCTCTAACTGACATAATATAACCCCAAAACTTCACCTTTAGCAACTAGAACCCATATTTCTCAAACTTAGCATAAAATTAATGGTCCCGTAGAGTTTGCAGAACCATACGCAAGTGCCATGCGTCCTCGCCTCGGTTTGAGAATAGACTAAAATGTAGTCTATGAAAAAAATAACAAATTGGTCTTATAAAACTCTGAACACCCTGTTCATAAGATCCATGAACACAACTGGTGCGTTGGTTAGCCCAAATGGCATAACCTTGAACTCATACTACCCATGTGGTGTCAGGAATGTGGCTTTAGGGACATACTACTCCCTAATATGTAGTTGGTGATAACTCGACCTCAAGTCAATCGTCGAGAAGTAGGCTTATCATCTCAATTAGTCGAACAGGTCATCGATATAGGATAATGGGTATTTATTTTGAATCGTAACCTTGCTCAACTCTCCATAGTCAACGCATAACCTCAACAATCCATCTCATTTCTTCACAAACAATATCATAGCCTCCCATGGCAATGTACTCCGATGGAAAAACCCCCGTCTTAAGAGCTGTTGAATCTGGCCGCTTAACTCTCACATTTCCAATGGAGTCATTCGATAGGGCATGCATGCTATTGATCTAAACCCTATCACCAACTAATGACAAACTCAATCTCTCTTCTCGGTAGTAAACCTAGTATCTCCTATAAAACATCCGCAGATCCCTAACCAATGGGATTGATTCTAATGACATAACTACCACCTGGGAGGTCTCCTCCTTGATATAATAAAGGTGTGTGCTCGACCCTCTCTCGAGAAGGGGCATCGCCACCAAAAACATCTCCTGCCCTGGAATGACGAACACGACATTCCTACTGAAACAGTCCACCATCGCCCTAAAACCTGCCAACCAATCAATATCGAGAATGACATCATACCCCATCATATATAGAACCAGTAAATCGGCTTCTAAGCATAATCTCCCTACATCAATTCTCACTCCTCTATAAATGGAATGGATAAGGACCCCGCTACCCAACGATGAATCAACAAACATAATAATATTATCGATTATCTCTAATAAACCAGTCGCTCATGCACATTTAGTAGCAATAAAATAATGCGATGCCCCCATATCAACCAAGAGCTGATCCATATGCCCATAGATAAGGAACTTACTATTTACAGCTGGTGGCACTTGCAGCAAGCGCCTACAGAATCATTGCATTCTGGATGTTATAGACACGTATATACTGTAACTGTCCCTGCTGAGGTGTGACCGTTAGACTTGGTGTTGCTGAAGGTAGTAACGACCCCGTGGCCCTTACTGGGCACCCTGTTGTTGTCCCCTGCCTTGCTGTGGACAAGCTCTCCTCATATGGCGTGACTCTCCACAAATGAAACACTTATCCGTGAAGTCACCCTGCCTCTGGTCCTGCTGACTGTGTCGGGGATGCTCTGGTCTCTAGCCCTAATGGCCACCCCATTGTTCCTTTGGATCTGCTGGCCTTGAGGAACACAATAATACTGACCATGATGGCCTTGTTGAAATCCATTATCTTCGGATCTGTATCCCCCTTATCTGAATCACTTAGTCGAATCCCCCTGTTGGGTATCCCACTCATATTGTATGCCCGATTGCTGCTATGGTGCCCCACTAGCACCACTACCCCTAGTCTTGCCATATTGGCTCGACTCTCCAACTATATTGCCTCCCTTTACATGGAGGCGATTATTCTGGAAGTGAAAAGTGCATCATTGGCGACCTCAACGTAAGTCTTTAATGCCGGATTACCCAATAAATCTTATTAGATCCTCTAGGTGAGTCCATTAGTAAACTTCAACATCTTTTTCTCCTCAATATCAAACGGGTGAACTCCCCCTCGTACTCAGCCACGATAGCATCCATGGAGTAAGTATGTTCACATATATCAATCACAGACACGCGCGCGCGCACACACACACACACACACACACACACACACACACACATATATATATATATATACACAGAAAGTCTCCTGTAACGACTCCTTATGATGAAGACCCCGGTACATATAATTTTTTTTAAATAGTAAATAAATGATTTTTTTTATAAAACGTCATGGATATGATGTCCACGGTTAGAGGATCATCTCCAAAAATTTTATCAAAAAAATCAATAAAAAAACCATTGAGATGAGGTGATGTGTAAAAAAATGGTATAAATATTCATTTTCAACCGTTGAAATGTTAGATCGGTGCTAGCCATTTTATTGACTGAATTTTTTGAAGAAACTTCATGGATATGATCTTCTCACTGTTGAGATCACATCCATGAAGTTTCATCAAAAAATTCAATCAAAAAGTGGGTGAGATGATCACTGACATTTCAACGGTCGAAAATGCATATGTATATCAATTTTTTACACATCACCTTATCTCAATGATTTTTCTTATTGAATTTTTTTATGAAATAAATTGGAGTTGATTTTCTCACCGTAGATATCATATCTATAAAGTTTCATCACAAAATTCATTTTATTTACTAGTTAAAAAAATGGTATGTATTGGGGTCCACACCATAAGGAGTCCTTACTGGAGGGGGACTCTCTCTCTCTCCCTATATATATATATATATATATATATATGTGTGTGTGTGTGTGTGTGTGTGTGTGTGTGTGTGTGTGCGTGTGCATAATTGGTTAATCGTGTATATCTCACTAGTAGCACTAGTCCACAATTCTAGAGTCTTCCCCAACTCCCGAATATTCAAGTGTTCACATACTTATCAAAATTTATTAAATAACATAATTATGGCTAATAACCTATTCTACTCCAGCCCGTAGCCTAACTTTTTTTGAAATCCCAACCCGATTTCATAAATTATGACCCGAGTGGTATCCCCCCAAACACCTGAAAACTTGTACCAAAATTTCATTTCGGTCTAACCTAAGGTAGATTATAATATCTCCTATTGATCCACATAAGTCCCAAGTCACTTATAGAACTCCGTAAACTAGTCCAAACCCTCAACGACACATAAAAAACCATAAAATAAAAAGGTGAGGCAGCCCTGCCCAGTTAACTAATTGGCATGGCTATTTGAACTGGTTTAGTGGGCAAACCGATTCGCCTCTGCCCAGCGAACCAGTTTAGTTACCTTGAGCAATGAGCCAAAAAAAATTACTAGTTTATTGTTCCTCCCATAAACCATATGAATACCCAAAAACATTCAAACACAAAATATAAATATAAAATTCCTATCAAACCTAAACGTAATAGTACACATCTTTATGTCTGAATTAACCCAAAAACATGTCAATTCAGGGGATTAACAATTGTTCATCGAGAATAATTTCCTTCCTCAATTCAAATTCACGATTTCACCACTTCACATATTAGTCATTAAAGATCGTATCTTTCTAACATAAATCATATCAGATTTAACGTGGGATTATATTAAAACTATTTCTTGATGATTTTGATCCTAAAAGTCCCGTTTTATATGTTAATCCCCACCTAAAATTAGTGTCCATACACCAAATTTTGATATAAAACATTAAAACCATATGAATCATCAAAGAAAGATAAATACTGGCCTTTTTATCGTAGAAATTTTGATTTCTTCTCTGATATGCCCAATATTGGTACCATGACCGCGAAAATACCTACACAGTACCGCAGCCTAGGGCTCAGATGGGCCGCGACAATCCCCCATAGTCAACACCTGATGAGACTACAATCACATCCCTAATAGGTCTTGAACCCCCATCTCTCCAGAAGCGCATACCATGCCATAAACTTAGCCACCTCAGCAAGCATTTGCTAGCTATACAACTTTTAGAAGGATTCCACACTTGCGTTACTTATTCATATGTGACGTGCTCCATGCACATGGCCCTTTTCTTGACTTCTATAAATATAAGTGGTCACCCATAATTCAGAGAGAGATGTTTTTAGTAACGAAGTCCTATCAAACTTTCCACTCACACTATCTCTCTTCACCAGAGAGCCTACTCAGGTCATCTGAGCCACTACAGACCGTGACCCCTCTACAGTCTTGATTGAGAGGGCGCATCCATCTATGCACAAGTACACTATACTCATTTATTCCTCTCTCTCTCTCTCTCTTGTATGCCTCTAACGACAAATAACACTTGTACTAATGCAAATATATAATGAGAATGTGGCACCAAAGTGGACGTTGGCTCATTTTATGGTTGAACTACTTTATATCTTGTGTTTTATCTCTCTTTGCTTACTCTATTATGCTTTTGCACTTTATATGATGGTTGGGAATAACTTCGATGGGACGGTTTATTCTTTCCAATACAATTTTTGACATCATTATTTTAGCGTCGTCAATGGGAAATGATGTGTTCTATCAAGTTTCCTCTTATATCGGCTTCGTAACACCTTATTTCATCCATGTGGGCCTTCTGGTCATTGTGCCATGGGTGAGATTTTGGTTATTCGGTCCATATTTTACATACAAACTCCCCAATGGGATTTATTATTTTTGGATCCATTTTCTAAGCATTTCTCAATGGCCTTAGAACACGATGTTCTACCCCAATGATGTTACCGTACCTAGTTTATACCAAAAAGCTCAATAGGTTATGACTTCACAAAGGTGGGTAACCAGGGATGCACCCTCTTCACCTTTCTCATCTTTTTTGTCTTTCTCTATTTTTAGGCATTTTATGCCATTTTATTTCCTATATGTTTGGATATTTGCTACCAAACTTGTGTTATTTTGCACATAAGGACATTTATATCTTAGGTTAACGCTCGAGAGACCTTTTTTGGTCCTGTTCCATGGGATGAAACCTCAACTCTGGGTAAATTCCTAGGAGAAACCCATCACTGCACCTTGCTGGATGCATCCCGACATGTAAACTGCCCATAGGCCGCATCCCCTCTACAATAGCTTGACTAATTTTTATGATTTTTATCATATTATTATTTTCAATTATTAAAATTGGGTAGTATGAGATTGAAGATGCCATGACATGCTTGAAAAATCCTACGATCACGTTGCAAAAGGCTAGGTCACGTTGTTAGGAAACCAATCATTTAACGAAAAAAATCCAACCAGGAAATCGCCTTGAGGATCGATAAATTGCCAAATATAGGTTACGATACCTTTTACCAACTTTTCGATTACTTTACCACCCGAAGGAAGGAGCCCGATAGATGTCTGATCTGATGAAATCGTCACAGGACAAAAATCGTGTTTGATCATATCACTTCTAGTGAACTTCTTAAGATAGGCCACGGTCGCATCCCAGTTGGTTCTAGAGACCACGGTCTCATCCTTATTGCCCTGAAAGGCCACAACAGCCTGCCTTCGTATAGGCAGACCGTAGCCTATTCTCATACTTGGCTTCCCTATATATCTTATTTTGTTCTCACCATAGTTTAGTTCATCTCAAAGAATATATTTCTTAAGACTAACAATCCAGAAGAAATGGAAGGAATCTCAGGATCTGATCCCTAGCAAACTGAAGATGTGGTACACTTTGCTAAGGTGCATTAATCACATATAAGAAGGCCAAACCTCCCTCTTGGGCCATGTTAATCTTCTAGGGCAGAGAATTCTGATGTTGGAGTCTGCAGCCTTCACATCCATGCAGAAGGCCATGGCCCCAAAAGATAAGGCCGCAACTAAGGCTTTGAAGAGGAAGAGGAAGTAGGAAGAGCAGGAGGCAAAAATACCCAATAAGGACATCACACTGCTGAATTCCAGTTTGGAAGATATTATTGAGAGCATTCAGGAGAGGAACGTTTCTCAAGTCGTCAAAAAAGCTAAAATCCCCACCTCATAAGGGGGACAAGAGCAGATGGTGTGAGTTTCATCAAGATCACGATCACACTACTAATGTGTACTTTTCTTTGAAGAATAAGATTGAAAGATTCATCCAGCATGGGATGCTCCGGTAGTTCAAACGGGATATAACCCCTAACTGAGGCAGTTGCATGCCTATCTTTACCTTAGAATATTTCTAATTTTAAAGTTTTAAAAATAAAAAACTTGGAGATTAAGCTTACATGTTTTGTGCCTCTTATGTGTGTGTGTGTGTGTGTGTGTGTGTGTGTGTGTGTGTGTGTGTGTGTGTGTGTGTGTGCGTGTGTGTGTGTGTGTGTGTGTGTGTGTGTGTGTGTGTGCGTGTGTGTGTGTGTCTCTCTCTCATCTCTAAATTCCCTTTTTATTTTTGAAATCTTTTTGAAAGATTCTTATCTCAACAGGTTTAAAGAGAACATATAAATCGATTATCCCGAATATTAACGTATGTGGGAGAAGGTGACCTTAAAAGAAAAAGGGGTGACTTCAAAAGGGTTTGATATTTCTATTAGCCACGGGGTTCGATTGATAATACCCTTAATTAGTTGCGGATTAGCTTAATAATACCCTTATTTAGTCGTGGGTTGGCTTGATAATACCCTTTTTTGGTCGCGGTTTGGCTTGATAATACCGGTAGTTAGCCACAGATTGGCTTGATAATGCCCTCATTTATCCGTGGGTGGCTTGATAATACACCCAGCCAGGGGAGGCTTTAAAATACTCAAAAGTAGGAAATCCAAGTGCAGAGTTCAACTCAGTCTAGAAGGCCGCAACTTAATAAATAATAAATGTGGGTTGAGGACTTGATGTCCGCAGCAAGTGAATTCAATTCCCAAGGACCACTATAATCTAAGTACACTATGGTAGGCACTCTATAATTCAAAAGGTTCTAACTTTATTTAGAAGGCCGCAACCTGATGGAGAAGGTGGGTTATCGACAGGGTGCTCGCAGCAAGCATATTAGTTATCAAGAACCACCAGAATCCCACAACACGGCAACAAGACTTCTACAATTAAAAGTTCATTTTAAGCCTATAGTCTACGATAAACATCTCATGTCATGTAGCTTAAAATACTCAAAAGACTGCAAGAACTAATTGATAAAGTCATATTTTTACTCTTACTGGCTGCGAAAGTTTTATCAAAGTTTAAATTACAACATACTGCCTAAATCTAAATAGTTCAAGGCAAACAATGCAAATAAAATAAAGGTCGCAGAGGGGTGAATAAGTGCAAACATATTTAATAAAAGACAAACAAATTACAAAACTGCAGAAATAAAAGGTGAAAATCAACTATTATAGAGTTAAAGGTCGCAGAGGGCCTATGCAGTTTCAACAAATATTATATTAAAGTTGTAAAAATAAAAGTATAAGTTCCATAAGAAATTATAAAATCAAGAGGCTGCATCATCTTCTTCATCTTTTTCATCGTTATCCGAAGTCGTTTCGATCTTTTTTGCCTCAGTTTCCGCAACCTCGTCATCTCTTTGCTTTTTGGCCAGCTCCTCAATACATGCAATGTGATCTGGGTAATTAAACCTCCAAGCATAAATGTTATCATTAGCCTTTGGATAATTCTTGGCCACCTTATGTCGCATCTCCTTGTAGCGGCATATGTAGGCCTTATTATTAAGAAGGAAGAAATCTTATGAAGCCTTGAAGTCGGCCATGGCATCTTCAGTGGATTTATTAATGGTCGTAACATGGTCAACATCCTTCTTGTGGTCAGTTGAATCATGATCATCTTGGAGTTTATTTAAAGCCACAATATGGCTATTTACCAAGTTTTGATTTTTGGACTATATTTGGTTCAACTTGTCTTGAAGGACTGAGGCCTGCCTTACATCCTCCAGAGCATTGGCCTCAATAACCTTTAAAATGTTCGAAGCCTGACTGAAGCTATGATTAGCATCATTTTGGGCTTTGACTTCGACCTCCACCTTGCTGTCTACTTTTATATTATAGGCTTGAAGGGCAACCTCAACAAACTTTTTACTAGCCTCAAAAGAAAAAGATCTTGCACCCTCCAATTGAGAAAGATGTCCATCTTTCATAGACCTATATAGCTTGTATAAACCTTCATACTTGGCCCTTTGGACTATGACAACCTCTCTAACCTGAAAGGATAAAATTTAAAGTGTGAGCACAAAAACATGCAACTGTCTACGAAAAGAAAATAATTAAAAGTACAATTTACCCTTATAAGTCTGTGCAAAAAATATTCCTCGAGATCCTCCCAATCCTCATCCACAAGGCATTCCAGGTTAGAAGCTATCGTGGCCTTTATCATCTCTGGGACTGCAGTAGAAATTGTGTCTAAAGGGGATTTTAGGTTTAGTTTCCTGAGGTGTGGTCATGAATATCCATTTGCCGCTCTCTCTACCCTACTTTGGAGTGTGGGAAAGTTGTATTAACCATAATTACATCCCGCAGATGTGTCACAGATGTAGTCACATGAATGGGGCTAGAGGGACCACGGTTATCCCCTTATGAGAATGATGTAAGGTTCATCGCGGTAAGGTTTGGCCCAATATCATCATTAAAATTCTGAGGGTTTGTAGCTACACCCTTAGTTTTTGGCACATCGACCGCAACACTAGAGTTGCCTCCTCAGTTGGGAGTAAGCTTGTCAACGGGTCGGGTCCGGACCGAATCTAGAGAGATAAAAATCCATTTAGTAGGCACTTAATCGGATTCAGATCCGAATCTGGTCTTAATCGAATCTACAATATTGGATCAAGATCTGGATCCGTATCGGATCGGATCAGGTCCGGGTTCGGGTTTGTCGAGATATATACATTTACTTTATATTTATTTTTATTTTATCCCCCTTTTATATTTTTTAATCTTATATTAAAATATTTTGTAATGTATTATAATATATGGTTAGTATAAATAAAGCATGTATTACCTATATTTATTATATATAATACTTATATGTCATATATGTATATATATATAAATAATAATGTAAAAGGCGGATCGGGTCTTCGAGTCTGGGTTTTGTATAAAATCCAGACCCTACCTGTGTAATAAACGGGTATTCGAGTCTTCGGGTCTAAAAAAATATGCTCGGAGTCTAATATAAATCCCGGGTTCGGATCGAATCCAGGCCTAGATCCTATCCCTTGACAGACGTAGTTGGGAGGGTAAACTCTAAAAAGATGCGAGGGCCCCAATTTTAAATCAAACTTCTTTTTACTTCACGAAAAGTAATAATTTCCTTTTATAAGATGCGGAAGCGTAGATGATGGTTCACTAAAAACAAATTACCAAATTTTAATTTCTTCTAAAATTAAAATTAAAACCAAGTGAAATATGATGGAACACACACATATAATTTGATTTCACTTAAACCAATTAATTAACCCAAGTCCTAGAAATTTTTCTAAGTCATATTTTCAATATTACCAAATTAGGCCAAACCAATTTTATCACATTAAATTAAAGACTTGAATTAGCTACACATTACCCAATATTAATTTTGCACTAAATTAAACAAGTAGTGATTAAACCAAATTTTATCTTTTTACCTAAGCATGCTATTTAGGTGATTTTGCAAGATAAAATTAACAATGAATCACTATGCCACGATGTACGAGGAAAAACTCACAAACGGGAAACAACTTCGGACGGTCCTAGCCAGAAGTCCACTGAGTATGGTATTTTACAAGTACAAGACATGAAAGACTTACAACAGTCAACTCGACACCTTTCAAGCCCCGATGCTTCTTCTTGTACCGACCTCCGCTTAGTTGACAATCCCGAACTCCACCGGAACCTTGGAATTCACCAATGAGGAACTAGGAAGCAACCGTTAACCACATATAGTGCCTTTCACCATATGAGAATGCCGTAGCAAAAACAACTTCTGCTTCTTTATGGGATTTAGAAGAAAACCCAAACTTCTCTTTGAACGGATGAGATCAAACCGGTGCCAAACTCCAAGCAAGATGTATATATAGAGAGGAACTTGGATAAACAAACTTTGGGTGTAAATAAGAGCGTTTAATAAATTTTTCTTTAAAAATAGACACTCATAAACATGAACTTTTTCCATGGAAAGTTGAACTCTCAAAACTCTCTCTAGGAGATGGAGGATAGTGAAAAAGTTGAGTTAGAAAACTTGGTTCCCACACTTAGATATTTAGGCGAAAAGTTAGTGGGAAAATAAGTGGGAAAGTGGGAAAAAACTGTTCCCGCCAAAACTCGTTCGAACGACATTTTCGTTCGAACGAAGTCTCGTTCGAACGAGCCTTCTAACGAAGTTCCAGAGTGAACTCGTTAGAAATCTCGTTGGATATCTTGTTCAAACCATCATTCTCGTTCGAATGACATTCCAGTGGCCTTTTGGGAAACTCGTTGGCAGCTTCATTCGAACGACATTGGCGTTCGAACGATAAACTCGTTCGAACGATAATTCGAACGAACTTCCAGAATGTTTGAATTTTAAATTTTAGCCCAGAAACTTTACTTTAAAGTTTTAATGAAACTTTCTGAAAATAAACAACAGTTTTAAATAAAATATCACCCAATATAAAATGTTTCAAGCTCCAATATATACATATTCAAAATGCATTCATACCTTAGGAGCAATGGAACCATGTTGATGACGTAGAAACGAGGCACAATAAACTTGGCAATTTGATGAAGCTTTATACTCTTGGTCGCTACGTCTTCAACAAACATGTCATAGGCTTGAATGGATACAATTGAACTCTATCCTAAGACTCAAACGTTTTTGTCCGGAATTTAGCCAAAACTACAATGGACTAAATTGGAAATTTGTGTCCTTACAAATCTCCCCCTTTGGCTATTCCGGGACAAAAACTAAACAAAAATCAAGCTCGCTAGACCAAAAAATAATCCCGCCCAATACTTGACACAAGACCCAAGGATCAAAATCTTTGCCGATGAAAGTTGCCACTTAGAATATAATTCCTGCACACTTAAGCAAACACATTAAACACATAGGGAACATCAAAATATTTAATGCAATTAAAGTAACTACTCCCCCTAAATTAATTCTCCTCTTTATCAACTATGATCTTCCTAAGAAGGCCGCGACTCAAAACGAGGCATAATAAACTCGGCAATTTGATGAAGCTTTATACTCTTGGACGCTACGTCTTCAACAAACACGTCATAGACTTGAATGAAAACAATTGAACTCTATCCTATGACTCAAACATTTTTGTCCAGAATTGAGCCAAAACTACAAAGGACTCAATTGGAAATTTATGTCCTTACAAATATCCCCCTTTGGCTATTCCAGGACAAAAACAAAACAAAAATCCTAAAGGGCCGTCAAGCTCGCTAGACCAAAAAATAATCCCGCCCAATACTTGACACAAGACCCAAGGATCAAAATCTTTGTCGATGAAAGTTGCCACTTAGAATATAATTCCTGCACACTTAAGCAAACACATTAAACACATAGGGAACATCAAAATATTTAATGCAATTAAAGTAAGTACTCCCCCTAAATTAAATCTCCTCTTTATCAACTATGATATTCCTAAGAAGGTCGTGACTCCCACTAAGTTAAATCTCCCAAACTAAGATACGATGACAATAGGATTTCTCCCCCGTCATTCTCTCCCTTTTTGTTAAGGAATAAACAAAGGTTAACAAACTAATTTAAACATGAAGCTTAGAGTAATAAGGACATGAAAGCGTATGGGCAACAAAAGCACAACTAATCCATTCATATAATAACGGATATTAACTAAGATGCAAGAAAATGATACCAATAAGATACATAAAGTATTAAGCACGTGATATCAACAAAGAATGCAACACGATAGATACCAATTATGAATTAAAGCATAAATGGACTAGAAAGCAAGGCAAAGACTAAACAAAACATATCAAATATATGTATACATAATATACACCAAATAGACTCAAGTACACATATATAGATATAAACACACAAATGACACAAAATAAAGCTTTTCACACTCGTATGGCAAAAATGTGTCATATGGAAACGAAAGTTTTGGGGTGTGAACTAGTAACGATTAAATTTAGACGCAATCACTTAAAACATGTTCACGGAGTTCTCAATTGATTGTAAACTTCATCACATTTGAATATAACCTCGTATTACAATGTAGATTGAACTCAATGAATAAACATACACAATGCATACAAGCCTAGCATGTTGATGATTCTACAAACCAATAGAGTCATGATATTGAAAGTACAACTATGATAAATGAACATTGTACAAACCGTTGATATACCATCCAATCTCCCTCAATAAGCACATATATATGAATTAATATATCAAACAAACATAGGCCTCGGCAAATATTTTTTTTTAATGCCATATTTTCTTTTAGGCCTTTGGACCACGTATTTCTTTTAGGTCCAAATAAACGGTGGCTTACTATTCACAAAGGATAATAAATCCTTTCGGAGCCCTTCCCCGTGCACATTTATATTTATCATTTTTTTATTTTTCACACAAATCTTACGTGCAACGAATTTTGACATGCACTAGTCCTCCTAGATCACAAATACGTAGATGACAAGATTGGTAGGAAAACATCTCACAAAGCTCAAATATAACATGTGACGATTAAATTTCAAAAGAGCTCGTGCATGTGTGAATTGAGGCATATAAAAATAGAATCCATTATATCAACACAAAATCCAACTACTCCATGTAAGCACGGTAAAGAACATAATAAGGAATGACAATCTAAACCAAAAGTTATAGCCACATGGGAGCGTAAAAGATGGGATTCTAACACAAGTGTATGCCACATAAAGTGTGTCAAACTAAAATACACACAAAATAAAATCTTTTTGAGTTTTTGATAATTTTTAACCAAAAATAAGAATATTTACTCAAAAGACACACAAAAATCATTTGTATTTTTCATTAATCTCAAATTGCTATAAAGATAAAATTCAAATGATAAACAAAAATCATTTTGTATTTTTCATTCAATGCAAACAAAAATGAAGAAAATATAATACAAAAGATAAGCAAACATCATTATTCTAGCATGTGATTAAGCATAAAGCATAGACTAGAAAATGACTAAACAAGCATACAATTAGCATGATGTTATAGCATGAAGTACAAAAGCTAAAGTATGCAAACAAAAATAACACATTCAACCTTTAGATTTTACAAGGGAGGAAGCATGTGAAAGTAAATGAGAATAAAAAATCCTATCTTGTAAAGCTACCAAGTCGGATCTCCTAACCCAAACTAGTGACGAATGACGATCTCGGGGTGTAGGAATCTTGGCTACCTCGGTTGCCTTACCTTTGGATTTTCCAGGAACTCGTTTAAGATCAAAACAAAATTTCCTAAGATAACCTTTTCGACCACAATGTGAACACTTGAACTCACGGCGAAAAGATTTACCGAAGGAGTGATCTCTAAAGGCTTTCTTAGGCGATTCTCCTAAAACGTTGGTTTTGGCTTTATGAGTTGATTCATTAGAAGGATTGAAGCCTAAACCACAAGTGTCATTTTTAATTTGGACCATTTCTAAAATTTTATCTAATTTCTCCGAACGACACTCCAAATCAAATTTGACTTTTCTAGAGTCTTTTAGTTTATTTTCTAATTCTAAATTTTTAGACTCTAACAACACATTTTTCTGTTCAAACTCGAGAAGCTCCTTTTTCAAGGATTTCATTAAACCCCTAAGGCTATCTCTCTCGCCTTATATATATTCTAGCTTCTCTCAAAAAGATCTCTCTCGTGTCCTAAGGTCTTCCACTAACGCACTATTATCAACGACATTGGCACGCTCTCTTAAACTTGCTTCTAACTTCAAATTTGCTCTTTTTAATTTAATTGATTCTTCATATAGTTCTTGAAAAGCATTTTGAAGTTCACTCACATTAACCTCTTCGTCATTTTCACTCTCTCTTTCTTCTTCACTCTCACTATCATAAAAAATAAGGGAATCATAAACTATGACCTTGGAAGTGTCATGTGTTAAAGTTTCATCAATCGACGAGTTTTCACTATCACTCACATGACTAGCCATAAAAGCCATAATGTTGGGCTTAGAGGAGGAATCGGGTCCCTCTTCATTATCACTATCACTAGGGTTTGCATTAAAAGACTTTGATTGCTTACTCTCTCTCCTTAGTTTAGTGGGCACTCAAAAGCCCTATAGTCATACCCTTCATAACCAAAACACCTATTTGACTCGTCCCTATTTAATTTTTAGTAACAGTTTTAGGGATTTTCTCGGCTTTGTCATGCGTAGAATTTTCAAATTTCATAAAATCATTTTTAAATTTATCTTTGTTCAATTTAAGAAATTTTCAAAACTTTCTAGCAAACAAGGCCATATCTTCCGAGTCACTGTCACTCTCGTTATCTACTATTTATTTTTCCTCTTTTTGGGTTTTTAAAGCAATGCCCTTTTCGATTTTCTTTTCGTTTTTAGAGGGAAACATGTCCAGTTCATAGGTTTGTAAATCACCTACGAGCTCTTCTAATTTCGTAGAGGCTAAAGTTGGTAAAGAATTTAAAACGGTCACTTTTAGAATAAATCTATCGGGTAGGGACCTTAAAATTTTATTTACTACTCAGTTGTTGGGTATTTTCTCTCCCAAGTTAAAAGATGAATTAACAATATCGGAAAGTATATCATAAAATTCATCAAAAGTTTCTTTTTAATTCATTTTGATAGTTTTAAATTAAGCGATGAGGTTTTGGAGTTTCGAAGCTTTTACGACACTTGTACCTTCATGAGTGAGTTGTAAAATATCCCAAGCTTCTTTAGTGGTCTCACACGTCATAATGCGTCAGAATTCATCCGGTGTGACAGCGCTAAACAATGCATTAAACCTCGGGAATTAAAATTTGAAAGTTTAAACTCATTCTCACTCCATCCATCGGTCGATTTGGGAACACATTCATTATCTACTAAATGAGTTGGTGGAGACCACCCGTTAACTACAGATAACCAAACCCTCTTGTCGACAGATTTAAGTGCCGATTAAATACGCACTTTACAGTAAGCGTAATTAGAACCATCGAAAATAGGAAATTTTGAGAATGGGGAAAATTCCATTTTAGACAAAAATATTTAAAGGATCTTTAATGAAATAATTTATCGTTTTGGCTCTGATACCAAATTGAAAAGATGTTAGGCCCCCAATTTTAAATCCAAATTCTTTTTACTTCACGAAAAGTAATAATTTCTTTTTATGAGATGCGGAAGCGTAGATGATGGTTCACTTAAAATAAATTACCAAATTTTAATTTCTTCTAAAATTAAAATTAAAACCAAGTGAAATATGATGAAACATGCACATACAATTTGATTTCACTTAAACCAATTAATTAACCCAAGTCCTGGAAATTTGCCTAAGTCATATTTTCAATATTACCAAATTAAGCCAAACTAATTTTATCAAATTAAATTAAAGACTTGAATTAACTACACATTACCCAATATTAATTTTGCGCCAAATTAAACAAGTAGTGATTAAACCAAATTTTATCTGTTTACCTAAGCATGCGTTATAGGTGATTTTGCAAGATAAAATTAACAATGAATCACTACACCGCGACGTATGAGGAAAAACCCACAAACGGGAAACAACCTCGGACGACCCTATCCATAAGTCCACTAAATATGGTATTTTACAAGTACAAGACACGAAAAACTTACAACACTCGACTAAACTCCTTTCAAGCCCCGATGCTCCTTCTTGTACTGACATCCGCTTAGTTGACAATCCCAGACACCACCGGAATCTTGGAATTCACCAATGAGGAACTAGAAAGTAACTGTCAACCACATATGGTGCCTTTCACCATATGAGAATGCCGCAACAAAAACAATTTCTTCTTCTTTGTGGGATTTAGAAGAAAATCCAAACTTCTCTCTGAATGAATGAGATCAAACCGGTGCCAAAATCCAAGCAATATGTATATATATATATATATATATATATATAGGAACTTGGATAAACAAACTTTGGGTGCAAACAAGAGTGTTTAATAATTTTTTCTTTAAAAATAGACACTCATAAACATGAACTTTTTTTCTTGGAAAGTTGAACTCTCAAAACTCTCTCTAGGAGATGGAGGATAGTGAAAAAGTTGAGTTAGAAATTTTGGTTCCCGCACATAGATATTCAGGTGAAAAGTTAGTGGGAAAAGAAGTGGGAAAGTGGGAAAAAACTGCTCAAAACTGCCAAAAAATTATTCCCACCAAAACTCGTTCGAACGACATTTTCGTTCGAACAAGCCTTCTAACAAAGTTCCAGAGTGAACTCGTTAGAAATCTCGTTGGATATCTCGTTTGAACCATCATTCTCGTTCGAACCATACTTCGAACGACATTCCAGTGGCCTTTTGCAAAACTCGTTGGCAGCTTCGTTCGAACGACATTCTCGTTCGAACGATAAACTCGTTTGAATGACAATTCGAACGAACTTCCAAAATGTTTGAATTTTGAATTTTAGCCCATAAACTTTACTTTAAAGTTTTAATGAAACTTTCTGAAAATAAACAACAATTTTAAATAAAATATCACCCAATATAAAATGTTTTAAGCTCCTATATATATATATTCAAAATGCATTCATACCTTAGGAGCAATGGAACCATGTTGATGACGTAGAAACGAGGCACAATAAACTCGGCAATTTAATGAAGCTTTATACTTTTGTCTGCTACGTCTTCAACAAACACGTCATAGTCTTGAATGGATACAATTGAACTTTATCCTATGACTCAAACGTTTTTGTCCAGAATTGAGCCAAAACTAAAAAGGACTCAATTAAAAATTTGTGTCCTTACAAACTCGTTTTTCGTTAGAGGGGCAGTCTCTTTGGCTACCCTCTTCCTCTTTTTTCTCCTCTTCCTCAGAGCCTCATTTAGACCTTGGATAATCTCATCCACCTCATCCAATTGGGAAAGCAGAAGATCCCTATCGATCTCCATTCTTGGCTCCCTTTCAACAGGGGTACCCGATAAAAGAGAATAAATCAACATTGATGTGAGGAAAATTTTTCAATTGAGTCAATTTTTATGTAATTGGCATTATTCCGAATAAAATGTTTGAGTCATAGGATAGACTTTGAGTTGTTGATCCCATGAGCCGATGACGTTGTTTGATGAAGGCGTAACGGTTAAGTTTCAAATATTGTCTATCGTATCGTGTTTAGTGCTTAGTTTGTCTTCGCATTTATCGAGAATCTCGAAGG
The DNA here is from genome assembly GCA_949130495.1 of Sambucus nigra. Classification (NCBI taxonomy): domain Eukaryota; kingdom Viridiplantae; phylum Streptophyta; class Magnoliopsida; order Dipsacales; family Adoxaceae; genus Sambucus; species Sambucus nigra. The sequence continues at coordinate 649,209,770 of OX422213.1, forward strand.
TATGAATGCGTATTAATTATGAGTCATTGGAAATATTTATTAAAGGTGTTGTTTTTTACTTAAAATGTTTGAAACTATTTTTTAAATATTTTTTAAATATTTTTTAAGAAAAATATTTTATGAGTTAAGTTAGTTAGAACGAATTTAGATTTCATTCAAACGACTTTGGTTTTTCGCTAGAACGAGGACCAAATGAACATCACACAAGGATGTTCTGCCAAACATAACCAATCTTGTTAGAATTTGGTTCAAACGAGATCGCATTCTCGTTCGAAAAAATTGAGATTTTCGTTCAAACGAGATGCTATTCTCGTTTGAATGACATTTATTTTCATTCGAACGAGTTCGTCACCTTGAAATTCGTGTTTTATTATTTAAGGCATATTGGACTTATATTTTTTAAGAAATATTGGCAAAAAATGATTTTCAAGCCGTTTACTAAAGTTCCAAGCCCTAAGTTTCACCCTATACGTTTAAAGATCAAAGACTCGTAATTATTATGCTTTGAAATCTGAAGTTTGGGCACCGAAGTTTGTTTATTTCATATTGAGATAACCTTTTTCTTGCGGTGGACTCCATGCGTGTTATGTATTGTGTTGCGGGGAAGAAGTATGGATTTCGTGTTCCAATTCATAGACGGTTGTTGAGCCTCGTCGGTGGATATTGAGACGTGCGTGTACTCGTGCTTTATGGATGCTAACATAGGTGGACTCTTGTGTTGCACTTTGGAGGAGCGATCTAATATAGAAGAGCGTCAAGGCTTGTGGATGATCAAGTCGTCGTGTATATCTATTGTCTATGCTTTGTAAAACCATATCATAGTGATCTGTTTAGTTGGGTCGTTCGAGGTTTTTCCCTTTATGGTTTTCCTCATACATCGGCATATTGGGGGTTGATTTATTTATTTTATCTGCAATCACCTGGATTCATGTTTAGGATAAAAAGATAAATTTGGTAAATCGGTTTTCCACAAGAAAGGCGTAATTAATGCTAAGTTTAATTGGTTATTTTATTTATAAGTTCAATCTTTAAAATTTGGAAAATATAAAAATTGTAACTTTTTATTTGTGACCATCCATGACAAGCATTCTCACGCGCTCACAATTGAAGTCGGCATTGAAGTTAAAGTTAATGCCACAAAATTATTTGAAATGATATATACCTTTTGAAACCATCATTGGAGCCTAATGGGAGGGGTAATATCTAAGTTTATGGAGTGACCGCAAAGTCATTATATTAAGAAACATTTTCTCTAAATAACTAATTGAGATTACAATCTCAATTTTCTTCCTTTGATTGGAAGGTGTCAGACCTGCACGAAATGTAAGGGGATTAACAAAAGCTGTGGACGTTATAAACAAAGACAATAAAAAGTGTAAGGGCAAATTTCCAATCGAGTCTATTTGTAATGTTGACTTAATTACGGACAAAACTAATTGAGTCATAGGATAGTAGTTTGTTATATCCTTTAAATCCTATGCCGTTTAAATTGAAGACGTAGCATCCAATAGTTTAAAGATTACATCATTGTCGATTTATGTGCCAAGCTTTTACGTCATAAATATTTCATTATTTTCAAGGTTTCTAAAGGTATGAATGCATTAATACATATAGGGACTCGAAATTTATTTTAGGTGTTTTATTTTTACTTAAATTTTGTTGAAACTGAGTTTTTATTTTATGTAGAAAAATAATTTTTTTCTATAGATGTCGTTCGAATGACATTTCTTCTCATTCAAACGAGATCGTTCGAATGATACGTCAAACGAGCTTCTGCCATTTTGTTATATTTTATCATTAGAAATTTCGTTCGAATGAAATCGTTCGAACTAATCGTTCAAACGAGATATCTAATGAGATTTGGATTTTTAATCCTATTTTCTCGTTAGTATCATCGTTCGAACCAAGTCATTCGAACGACCTGGGTGCGGGAATAATTTTTGACAGTTTTTCTTAATTAACTTTCCATTTCCCCACTAACTTTTTACCAGCTTTAATATGTGCGGGAACACAACTTTTCACATGACTTTTAAGAGACTTTCAAACATTTTGAGAGCAAAATCTTTTCATCCAAAAGTCCTATTTTTGTGTTGGTATTTTCATGGTTTAATTTTTACCAAAAACACAAAGTTTGCATCCATGTTTGTTTTGATCCAAATTATAAATATATATATTTGCTTTGAGATCACCATTTTGGCACCGAGTATTCTTCTCATCCTAAAAAGAGAAGTTTCTACGGAGGAGTTCGTTTTGATATGATTCGTGGTATGCATACGAGGGAGAGGCTTTCGCGTGTTGTTGACAGTAGCCAAGCCCTATCGGTGGATTCCCAAACTGCGGTGGATTCCGGAGTTATCAACTAGGCGGAGGTAGAAGCAAGAAGAAGCATCAAGGCTTGAGAGGGAGTCGAGTCCTGGAAGTAAGTATTTTGTCTTATTTATGTAAAATCATACATAGTGGATTGTTGGCTGGGCCATCTGAGGTTTTTCCCATTGTGGTTTTTTCTCGTACATTACGACGTTGTGCGTTCTGATTTCTTTTTATCTTGCAAAATCACTTAAATGCATTTGTAGGATTAAAAAGATAAAACATGGTTTAATCACTTTAGTGTAATTTTTGTACTAATTAAGTTTGGGTAATTTTAGTTTAATTAAGGTCAAGGAATTTAATTTGAAAATATTCATGCTAGTTTGCTTGGCATATGAAGAACTTGAATTTGAGTTTATTTATTTTTTGTTGAAAATAAAATTAAACTATAACTTTTGTGGGAATTAAAATTTATGATCCTTAATTGTTAAATTTGGTAGAATTATTAAGTTTGGTATATCATGTGAACCATCTAGTTTTTAGATTTTAAAAATTGTGGTATCGAGAGAATTTATAATTTATAGAAAATCCACACTCTCACAAAAAGCTGCGGCAGTTAAAAAAATTAATTAAGTAAATTTAAGCCACAACTTAATATATACCTTCTTTAGGTGGATGACCCCAAGTCTGCGACACCCTATGTTCTTTCTACCTCTCATTATCTTCTGGATGGACCTCCCAACTATCTCCAGAAACATAGAAGAATTTCCCTTATAGTTTTTAATACTAGAGCGCCGTCCATTCATTAAGTAGCGATCTCCACTCCTCAGTCCCATGTAAAAGTACCATAATTTTCAACTGAATTTTCCTCGGGTCTGTAAAAGTCGAAGAACTCCGCAGTCGTTATGTCTCTATTGAATTGCTTCTTCTAGACCACTAGGGAGGCAAGGATGGCCCTCTAACTATTAGAGTTAACTTGGGTTGGAGACAAGTTCATAACCCTCAAAATTTTCCTAACTGGGATGGGGATAGATAGTCGCATCCCTATTGGGAAAGTATGGAGTGGAAAGAAGACTCCATCGTTTGGGACTGCGGAGTATGACCTCTACTCTGCGGAAGGTAATGTGACTTGACTGCCTTGTCGCTCTACTTTTATATAGGCAACTACTTTTGTACTTTGATTACCTTGTTGCGCTTGATCAATAACACTGTTAACATTTGATTTATATCTAGAAGCCCCACATATGACACACATATCTAAAGTCTCAATTTCATTTTGAAATAATAAACAACTGTTAGGGCACGCATAACATGTTTAATACTCGAACCCCAGATCAGTAGTGAGCTTATTAACATGATAAAAAGATATTGGAAGAGGATGTATTCTCCAATAGTCTTAGCAACATTATGAAAGAACTATTCGTCCATCCATTAAGTTGCTTTAAGTGCAAGAGTTCAGCTACAAATGAGAGTTCAGTAATGCCCTCTAGAAGATTTTCATATAATTTTATTTTCGCCTCTTTTAGGAGTTTGGCATATTTTGTCAAATCACTATCAGGCGCTACATCTTCTACATGAATTTTCATATGTTTGTGGAGCCCCCTTCCCTCTTGAACCATCGCAATCATATTTCCCCCAAGCTCGATTTATATGATATATCATCAAGTGAAACATCATTACCAAAATTACATGTGTTGTCACTTAATGCAATGATAAACTCCTCATGATAAATCCAATCCCTACATGCAATCCTTCACAGTGTATAAGTTGTGGTAGACCCGATTTACGCATTTACTACATGGGCATTTGATGTGTGACGATTGCATATTCTTATTGCTATATGCAAAGCTAATATCAACTCCTAAGATGTAATTCGATAAATCCTTCATCACGTTAACAAATATATATCAGTATACATATACAAGGTATACAATTTAAACATAATAAGTGTATAAAGAGTTTTTATGACATAATATTCAAGAAAACATCATTTCAGTAATGTGTAAGGCTTTTATATATTATAGTGACGAGCCTCCTCGATAGTGGTTTTAACTAGGAAACATGTGCACTAAGGAGGTATAGCTTTGAGTGTCATTGTAGGATGTCGTATTCCAAACATGCCCAAACACGTGTCGACTTGTTAAAAAAGAGTAACATTTTATTATTCTGGACATGATCAGACACGTTGGGGATACGCTTACACACATCGGGTGTTGAGATAAGGAGTTTTGATTACCGAGATGCTTAATTCATGAAATCAAAGTGTATAGCATAATTTGTTTTGATAATTATTGATGTAAATGGAACACAATTTACATACATGTATATAAAAATAATCACTCAAATTTTGTCCGCTGATCCTAAACAAACCATCCTTATAACTCGACCACCCAAACCATCGTTCACCATCTTTGCCTTAGATCATAAATAAACCAACCTCACAATCCCTTAAATATTTTACCCTTAAATTCTTTAACTTTTGTTGTTATTTGTGCATATAATTTTTGTAATTATAAGAAATTCCATTAACTTTTGTTGTGATGTGTTACAATAGATGTTTGTGTTTTGATGTTAATATAAATAATTAAATCAGTTATGTCAATATAAATAATCAAATCAACGATGTCAATATAAATAATTGTGAATCAATTTTATCAAATTATCCTGACTGTTTATGTAATATTAATCAAATCGTTAGTATATAGTTACCTAAATAATCAAATTAGTAATACTACTGTCTAAAACTTATCATTCTATAAAAAAAAACTTATCATTCGGTTTATATTCACTCAGTGATAAATAAAACTTATTTGGTAATACTCTGTTTATGTAATACTTATCAAATCGTTGAATGACTTTGAATTACAAAATATGCGAGCTTGAATTATAACTGATTTGCACTGTATCGATTCTATAATAGACCATAAAACTAGTTCTATAATCAAACACAAAATCAAATGAAAAATCAGTTTTATATGAGCAAGTTCACATACAATCGCAAACTGAAACGAAAAATTAGATCGCAAAATCAGGGGGAGAGTATACCTTTTGGTGTGTTTCCAAGCCAGAGAGAGAGAGCCGACTTTTCACTAGATTCAGAAGAGAGAGAGAGAGAGAGAGAGAGAGAGAGAGAGAGAGAGAGAGAGAGAGAGAGAGTGATATGATGATTTCATAAGAGAGAAAGCAACGAGATTTCACTGTGTAGGGTAGCGAGTGAGAGAGGAGAGACAATTGGGTGAGTAGGGTTTGGGAGTCATTGGGTCAAAAAAATATTTGACCAAAAAATAAAATTAAAGAGGGAATCAAAAAATAAAAGGGGGTAAAAAAAGAGGGAATCGAAAACTTTAAAGGACAATTATTTGCTATCCTATTAGACCTCTTATAAATAACAACAAATAATTAATGTCCCTAAAACTATTGTAAATGATGCTTAAAAAATTAAATGTCATTTTATAGTAGATATAAAAGGACAACTACATTTTACTAACCCTTATATATTTTTTTAAAGGACAACTTAAAAGTTGTCCCTAATACCTATGCCCTTAATTGTCATTTTCTAGTAGTGCAACCTGTAATGACAACGCGCCACTTGGGCATAAACACAACTCCAACACCAACTCATCACCTCTTGGAATTGAGGCTTGGGGGCTTATTGATATGCCCAATACTAGTACACTATCGCGAAAAGACCTGCATAGTACCGTTACCTGGGGTTTAGACGGGTCGCGACAGTCCCCCAATCAACACCTGATGAGGCCACAATCGCATCCATAACAGGCCGCGACCATCTACCTCTCAAGTAGCGCATACCCCGCCTCAAACTTAGCTACCTCAGCATACACTTGCCAGTTGTCCAATTTCTAGAAGGATTCCACACTAGCATCACTTATCCATATGTCACGTGCTCTATGCACCCGACCCTTTCCTTGACTTCTGTAAATAGAAGTGCTTATCCCTCATTAAGAGAGATGTTTTTAGCAACGAAATCCTCTCAAACTCTCCACTCACACTATTTTTTTACCACAACCTTGCTTGACAGGGCGCATCCAGCTCTGCACAAGGCCATTATACTCATGTACACCTCTAACGACAAAAAACTCTTGTACTAATGCAAATGTATAATGAGAATGTGGTACCAAAGTGGACGTAGGCATATTTTATAATCGGACCACTCTATATACTGTGTTCTATCTATATTTACTTACTTTATTATGCTTCTACACTTTATATGATGGTTGGAAATAGTTTCGATTGCACGGTTTATTCTTGCCGATCCAATTTTTGGCATCATCATTCTCTTTGGATCTTTTTTACATAATAGTTTAGCCTGAAATGCTCCATTTCTCTTATCGGATTGCTCCTCCTCACTTCCTCTTGGATTTTCCTTTATTTTCTTCCGTCTCTCAAACCTCAGGTCTTTTGAAATGGTAGAATGGCTTCCCATTCCATCCACCTTCCCTGGATATAACCCCCAAACTCATAAATCTTGAAATTTGGTTATGTTCCATTTGTAAAATGACCCAAGTAACCCCATACGAGTCCCGTTTAGCCTGAAAAGTCTCCGAAATCCAAATACACCCGTGGGTACCTAATTCTGATTATCTCGACCCGTTTTGAATCATTGGCACACTCGAAATCACCATCTGAGTTATCGAATATTATTTTTTCCATCTCATTTCCAAACACGACCTTAATCGCGTGTCCTGGACAAGAAACCGTTAACCCGTTGATTTTACTCACTTACGACGTAATATCATTTGACATATTTTTATTTACTTATCACACTATTAAATATATTTTCACATAAATATTAATTATTTTACTCGCTTTTAATCCTCATTATTTCTCATTTTAATTAAATTACGTGCACACGTATAATTTAAAATGCTCAAAATAAATGCTAAAAAATACGAGATGTTACATTATGTTAGCAAGGTGAGGGTAGTCAAATATTAATTTAAAAAGTGGTAATTAAGTATAAAATTCTTAAATAAAAATCGCTTATTTAGAATTTGGTTCTTAATAATTCTTTATTATTGATTTTGACACCGATATTTTCACTTTTTGGGGGTGTGGACCCCCAAAATAACTTTTAGCAATGAAAAAAACATCGCAAAAAATATATGGTAAAACTTCTTGCGACATTATTTGTTATTGTTAATAGCCAAATCTAAAAAAATGAAAAATGCAAAGGTTAAACTTAGGTGTTATTTGTTTTTACTTCTTAAGTCTGAATGGTTCATATTCAGACTTAAGATGTACCAAATAATGGTTATTTTTTTAAACAATTAAGAGGTTAACGATTATTTTTAACTTAGAATGATTAAGAGGTAAATGTATCTCTGAAATATGAATTTGAAGTCTGAATACATTAATTTAGAGGTCCATTCAGACATAAATACAAATATATTTTTCAGATTTAGATTTTAGATTCAGACTTCAGATTAACATATAACAAATAAACTTAATCGTAGTTTGAAAATTTTAATTTTTTTACTAACTAGTCTCGTTAACTAAGTATGTAGCTCAATAGGTCATACGACATTTTTTCGCTTCAACATGCCTCTTGAAAAAAGATTTTTGCTCCAATAGATCTTATTTATAAGCATATAGGGAATATTCATTACATGAACAAATAAGACCTATTGAGGAAAACGTATTTTGATAAGACTTATTAGAAAATTTCTTATATAAAAATGACTTATTTGTCAAGCATTCACAAATTTATTGGATGCCAAAAACCTAAAGTTGCATTTATTTTTTCATATGAATCTGAATCTAAAAAATATAATTATTTAGAAATGAAAATAATCATTAATCTCTTAATTATTTAAAAAAATAAATACTATCTTAAATTATACTTTTTAAATCTATCTTAAATTATACTTCTTAAATCTAAATAGTTCAAATTGATACTTAAACCAGTAAAAATAAATAACACTTAAATATGTCTTTAAATAAGTTCAAATTGATACTTAAACGAGTAAAAATAAATAACACTTAAATATGTCTTTAAATAATAAGGCCAAAAAGTGAAAGAGCATACCCCAAAACTTAATTCGTCCGTATATACCCTCACAAAAGACTCACGCAACGCTTTTTCCTCACTTATCTCTCTCCAAAAGATTCATAATCCCGTCGAGCCAGCTCAAAAACCTCCGCTCTCACTTCACTATATAAAACACACAACCAATCCCAATCTCTCTCTCTCTCTCTCTCTCTCTCTCTCTCTCTCTCTATATATATATATATATATATATCCATCTCAAGCTCTTTCTATTATTTCTATACGTACGTAAAACTAGGGTTTTTCAACTGAGCTTTTATTTAACAGTATTGATTTGTTATGGCGGCGGAGAAGCTTAGGGATTTGACTCAACCGATTGATGTTGCATTGCTTGATGCTACTGTTGCTGCTTTTTATGGCACCGGATCTAAAGCCGAGGTCAGATTATTATTATTATTGTTATTTTTCTATTGTTTTGTATCTTTGTATATGTAGGTTTATTTGTGAAATGTGAATTCTGTTTAGTTGATGAGAAAAATTATGTGTAGTGAAGTATTTTTAAGGTTTGTGTTTAGTGTGCTGTCGAATTAGGATGCGTAGGATAAGGATGTGAGGTTATTAGGTTTATTTGTGAAACGTGAATTCTTTTTAGTTGATGAGGAAAAATGATGTGTAGCGAAGTGTGTTTAAGGTTTTGGTTTAATATGTCATTGAATCAGGATGATGCGCAAGATAAGGATGTGAGGTTATTGTTTTTCGATTTTTTGTAAATGTTTTGTATATTTGTATGTGTAGGTTTATTTGTGAAACGCGAATTTTATTTACTTGATGAAAAAAATGATGTGGAGCGTTGATGTTTAAAAATGGAAGGGATCCAAATTTGTAATCACACATGAACAAACCAGAATGCCAAATTTTGACTAGTCCTCTCAACTAGTCGGACTCTGGTCATTGGGGGCTGTCGCCGACCTGTGTGCTGAAAGAGTACCAGCCTTTATCAAACCCCTGGTTAACCCAAGGTTGCTCGCCTGCCTTGCTTGACAAAAGATTTCTTGGCCAATTCTTGTTGACTTGGTAAACCTTTCTTCAACCTCTTGAATTGAGGTTCAACAATTTGGACTTCTTCAGTAGCGAGGACTTGAGGCCTCTTACCATTTGCTCGAGGCCTCTTATTAGTTGCAGTGCTCTTTTTGGAAGGGGAGAGGAGACCCATATTCAACTAGCAAATTTGGAATCATTCTTTTCACCATCCCTACAGTGGGTGAAGTGGGAATGGTGGTTATGTCAAGGGAAGGAAGAAGAAGTTCCTCCTTAGGCCAGCTCTCCCCCAGCCGACTCAGCAGCAAAAAAAGTGGACACAAGTTCCTCGTCCAAATTAATGGTGACTGAGGCAAAACCAGTGCAGGTCGGGCAACAAAAGAAGTGACAATACTCTTGTATTCCAACAGGAAAGAAGTTGGTCAGGGATGCTCCTCTCCTGCTCTTTGATGAATACCCCACAAATATTTGAGGTCGTCAATAATAACCTCATTCTCATTGGGCACTTCTTTTTACTTTACTTTGCATAGAAACAAAACAACTCAGTTACTTGACAAAACTTTAAACAATTAGTAAACAGGAAAAGAAATTGAAAAGAAAAAATATAACTTATGCTACGCCCTTTCTGGGGACACCTAGGCCTAGTGCAAGTTACCCCCTCATGAAGGGGGGGCCTATTGTCAATTCGACTCTAACTCTCCCACTCTAGTCGTTGCTTTTCTTTCTGTTACTTCGAAAGTAGCTACTTCAGCTTCAGCTTCAGCCACTCGAATTTTCGATATTCCTTTTTATTTCTCATCAAACGAATGGGTTCTTCCAAAATTTGTGTTACTTTATAATGCATATAAAATGAAACCGTGGATTATACCAAACAAATTACCTCTTTTAAATTTTAATAAAAATGAAAATTCTAGTGAAAATAAAAAAATCAATAGAAAGCAATTTTTCACAACACCAACATAATCCCAGTCTTTGTTGGAATCTGTCAAATTAACCATCAATGTCCTATTGGCTTGTCTAGCCTTCAGATAATAAGTACTATCCTGAGATAATATATACTGCCACCAATGGTTCCCCACTTATACGCAACATCAGTTCAGGAATCCCAATGTGGGTCCCATGAATTTTATTTAGCCTATTCACCCCATTCACGACCCTTCAGGTATTTGGGGCTACTCTTGCTGAAATGACATCAAAATATTGACAGAATTGAAGAAAAGTGGGTAAGGGGGAAAAGTGATGCCACACTCAACCATGAACAGAATGAGAATCTAATGAACCTCAGGCAAAGAATACTCGTCAACAAAGCAATGAGCAATCTATAAGCATGCCCAACTTGGAATTTTCCTTTTTTTCCCTAAATTCATCTAAGGAATTGTCATCTACGATGTACACCATGATTGAAAGGCGGGAAAATCAAAGAAAAGAAAGAGAGCTTACAGAGATCGAAAAACGATAGCTAATAGCAAGCAGCGAAAGCAGAGAAGAAAGACTTGAGAAGAAAGAAAAAAGCAGACTCCAGTGCAAAAAGTTTGAGGTAAAGAGAAATGGAAGGAAACTTCCGTCCTTTTATAGGTTGCCTCGAAAAAAGAAACGAAATGATTAACTACACGAACATTTGAATTACTATCGTCTGCACGCTTCCCAACGCATAAAAAGACCAATATACCCTTTGACGGTTCGATAAATTTTGAATCATTTACAAAAATGCCATTATCAACAGTACTAGTGAAATTTTTTACAAGTCCGGGAGGTCGGCTGTCGATCAACTCTCAGATATCATATCGAGCAACATTTTGAACAAATACTCCATACTTTCGATTAATCATCAAGTATGGAGCATTGGAGGCTTTTGTTGTATGTAAAATTACTCTCCCACGTGGACTAATGAAAAGTAGTCAACTGTCCTCCTATGTGACCACTCAGCTATTTCGGTCGGCTTTAGAGACACCTAATTGGCTGAAATGCCGACCAACACCCAGAAAGCGAACCATCAACAATAGCAAAAGTTGATAAGGTGGAATGGCGACCAACAATGAATATCAAGAGTCTCATTTATGATATGCAGATACAAGTGTCTGGAAATATAAAGGCATTCCATCTCTTGGTTTCCTAATGAGTATAAATGCATGTTCTCCCTTAGCTCAAGGGGACGATTCAACCAAACACAATAATACCCGGTACTGAGCTATTGTAATCATAGGAATCAACACTAACAGTGGGCGTAGGCTTTTCTTGTAGCTGGGCCACTTTAAAAATCTTGTCTCTTGTGTGTTTGTCAAGTTTACAACTCCTTTGTTTTATTTTCACCATATTTATTTCCTTATTTTGTATTGATGCAACGCACTTATTCTTTTGCAGTCCCTGGTAGACTTCAACCAGTTGCTGGAGAAAGATGACCAGCTAAAGGCCTCCTCGGCTGATGTGGATGAAGCTTTTGAGGGTTTGCAGAAATCCTTGAGGGCCTTCGAGGAAGCTTTAGAGAGAGAGAGGGAGAAATACCTCGCAGGATAAGGATAAAGTTACAGATGATAGAGCTAAGACAATAGAGGACCGACAGAAGGCTGCTCATGACAAGTTGACTAGCCGAGTAAAAACTGACAAAAATTGAGAGCAGGGCAAAGGCTGCTGAAGACAAAACTTCCAGCCTGACTACTTATAATATTGCTCTCAAAGCCAAGGGCAAAAAAGAGGAAGAGGCTACCAATAATAGCCGGGATAAAGTTTTTATTACATCGGCTATTCAAATAGAGTATGCAAAGAAGCAGGTCTTCAAGGAGAGGGAGGTCAGCAGCAGGCTGACTTTGAGTTAGGAACTCCTCCTACGAGGACTTTTGATGATGAGGAGGGTTCTGGGGAATCTTCCATGGTGCTTGCAGACACTGCTGACCTTCCCGCTGTTGACCAAGACAAGGTCAAGGATAAGGAAATGGCTAGCTCCTTTCAGCTAGTTTGTTTTTTGCTATTTCTCTTATGTATTTTCCAATTTTTCTTCTTTGTAATGGGGTTACCTCGGTAACTCTTCATTTATTAATGAAATGACATACTTTTCTTCAATCTTCCAACTTTCCTCAGATGTTGATTGCTTGTTTGATTCACCACTGTTTGTCTTTCTTGGTCGGGCACACATACTTATATTCGTAAATTTCTTGTTTGATGCCAGAAAAAATGTAATAGCTTCTGCTGAATCTGACCTATTGAGGCGATGCAAGAGTTTCTTTGAGGATGGTTATGTGTATTTAACCGAAGAAGATTTGGTGGGATTGCTCGACTCAGATGCTTCCGACTAAGTGAAAGATGCCTATGTCATCCATCTTTCACTGTCTTCTGGATAGAGCAGTGGCGAACAACGCCGCTTATTATGAAATGATTGAACAACTGCAAGAAGACCACAAACTTTCTCAGGCGTTGCTTCATTCTGATTATGAAACTAAATATAAGGTCTTGAGCGAAGGTTGGGTTTTGATAAAAAGGTGCAAGATATTACTTTTGCTTTGAATAAGAAGGAGATTGTGTTGAATAAAGAAGTTGAGAATGCTCGGGAGATTGTTGCTCTTCTGGAGAAAGAAAATAATGCCTCAAGGAATGAATTGGATAGTTTGAAGAAGTTAGCCAATATTGGGCCAGATGAAGGAGTGTCTTTCTTGGAGATGGAGAATGCCAATCCGCTGGAAGAGCTAGAGAGCTTGAAGAAGAAAAAGAAGTCTTGCCAGTTTTCTAGGCTGGTTGTAATTGCTAGGCTAACAATGGATGAAGAAAGAACAAAGAAAACCTTAGCCGACCAAGGCTATCAAGAAACTCTAGGGTGGACCGACTAACCTTCCATTTCCATAAGCAACCCAGGGCTGTCTGGATGGATGCGTACGATGAAGCCTTAACTTTTCTGGTTAAACACATGGAGCAGGCTAGGTTGGAAGGATATAAATGGGTTTGCTGAACTTGTTGGGACTGTTGAAGATACATCTGGGCAATGAACTGTGGTACTGGCATGATTCAGGAATGTTTGATTACTCTGATCCATTTTTCAAAATTGATATTAATTGGATTCCAATCGATGCCATTCCTCAGAGCGTGGTCAGAAAATATATCGGAGATTATGGCCTTGAAGGAGAGGAGGAATATGTTTGTCTCCCACATTTATTTGATCGGCCGAGCTATAGTAGACGTATTAGGTGAGAGATTTTACTACAATTTTACCGAGCACCCTTAATGAGCCTTCTGTCGGGATGAGCAAATCTGAAGGAAAGTGTCCAGTAGAATAATATATTGGAGATTATGGCCTTGAAGGAGAGGAGGAATATGTTTGTTTCCCACATTTATTTGATCGGCCGAGCAATAGTAGACGTATTAGGCTGAGAGATTTTACTACAACTTTACCGAGCACCCTTAATGAGCCTTCTGTCGGGATGAGCAAATCTGAAGGAAAGGGTCCAGTAGAATTGGCTTGTATTTTGTTTCTTTTGATTGTAACATAAAATGGACTTATTTTTCAATAAATATGCTTGTGATATATTTCTGTCTTTATTTAAACTTGTGATTAATTTTAATCAGCTTGCCGACTACATAATCTGTCTTATGATTAGTTAATCAGCTTGCCGAATAAGTAATCTGCTTAAATGATAAGTGCTTGATTCATAGTTGAATCTATTTATAATGCCTTAAATTCGACTAATGCACTTAGATAAAATTGTAAGTAGTTTTGATGAACTAAGTTCTTTACATTAGTTATCAGTGGCGACGAAGTGTATTAGGAATGCATAGTCATTCCGGTGTTTAACTTGGTTGGGTAAAACTTCTTTTGTTTAACTTTAAGTCATACGTGAAGTTTTACTGACTTCTAGTTGTTTATTTGTTGAAGACGAAATCATACATGAAGTTTAAAAATAATCCCAAACTAAACTTTTTTGAGTTGAAAAAATTTGAACTTTTCTGAAGTTGGAAAAACTTGAATTAAGACCAAGACTTAGAAAAGATTTAAAAAAAAACCTTAAAAAAGTTAGTTGCTGGTGGTGTCACACCATATTTCGAGAAAGAAAACATAAACAAGAAGCATACTTGGTAAAAAATTGCAGCTTCATTTAGTTGAATGATCGATTACATTAAAACAAAATTACTGATAATATTTGCGAAGGTGATCGTTGTTCCATAGATTCTTAAATTCTTCGCCTTCCAGTGTTTCCAGGTTATATATTTGTGGTCGGATAATTGCCGAGATACTGTATGGACTGTGCCAATTGGCTTCCAACTTGTTGCTCTTCTGGATTACCTTCTTAAGTACCAGATCTCTCTATTTTAAGTTAGTCGGCTTGATCTTCCGTCTGTAGAACTTATAAGTTCTTTGTTGATAAGCAGCCATCTGAATTGCGACATCCTCTCTAACTTTTTCAACCATGTCCAAATCTATTCGCCTCATGAGATCACTTTTGGGAGAATCAAAATTCAGCACTTTGTGAGTTGGCAGACCTATTTCAGTTAGTACCATTGCTTCAGTGCCAAAATCGAGCATGTATGGAGTTTCCCTTGATGCTGTTCTTGGTGTAGTCCTATAAGCCTAAAGGATAAAGTGTAGCTCATTGATCATATTTTCTTTAGCATCATCTAACCTCTTCTTTAGTCCGTCAAGCAGAGTCTTGTTAGTAATTTCCATCTGACCATTACACTGTGGATGTCCAGGTGCTGAATGAAGCTTTTGAATTTCAGATTGGAGGCAATATTCCTTAAACTCATCGTTACCAAACTGGGTACCATGGTCGGTGATGACTGCATAACGGCATATGATCTGCTTCCATATAAACTGAAAAACTCAATGATAAGGCATATATCCACCAAAGGCTCAGCCTTCACCCATTTGGTGAAGTAATCCACTGTTACAATCAAATACTACAATCAAATACTTGAACCTTCCTTTGGTGGCAATGGTCCAACCAAGTCTATTCCTCAAATAGCAAACGACCAGGGAGAAATGATGGGAGTTAGGGTAGCCCCTGATTTTATGTGGATAGTAGCAAATTTTTGGTATTTATTACACTTTTTGGCGAAAGAAACACAATCTACCTCCATCGTCGACGAGTAGTAGCCCTGTATGGCTATTCTTTGTACTAATGATCGGCCAGCTGAATGAGCTCCACATGAGCCTTTATGTACTTCTTTAATCAGATAATTTATTTCAGTTGGATAAACACAACGAAGTAAAGAGATAGTGTATCCCCTTTTATATAGAATGCCATTCTCCAAAACATAACTGGTTGCTTTGTATCTCATCTTCCTAGTTTCTTTTTGGTTGGCTGGTGAAAAGCTTCTTTCAATGTAATCTTTGATCGGATCCATCTAAGAAGGACCCAATTCTACAATGATTATATTGGTGGCTTCCACATCAATATTTCTATGGGTGAGAATTTCTACTGGAATAGTTCTTTTAAGCTCTATCGGAGTCGTTGAGGCTAGCCGAGTAAGGGCATCTGCTCGAGCATTCTCCACTCTTGGAATCCGTACTATCTAATGAAGAGATAACCTCCTCAGCCTTATTCAGGTATCTTACCATTGTTTCTCCTTTAACTCCATATATCTGAAGCATCTGGTGGACAATAAATTGAGAATCGCTATGCGCTATCACTTGCTCGACACCTAGTGATGAAGTTAGTTCCAAGCCTCTTTTTACTCAGCTTCATTGTTGAAGGCTTGAAATTGAAATCTTAATGAATATTCCACATCTCGTTTGGAGTGCTGATAATGAGTCCAACTCCACTACCAATGGCGTATGAAAGATTCGTCTATGAATAGTTTCCAGACTGGGATGCCGTTGTTGAAGTCCATCTCTGATAGCACTCCATGTTTGAATATCTTCTTGCTTTGTTCAGTCAATCGCTGAGCTCTTTCTTGAGCAGTCGATGATTCAAGTTGATCAATGACAACCTTTGTTCGCTTTTGAGCCGAGCTATCTTTTGAAGAAGTCTGCTCGGCTATCATTATTTATTTTATTTACTTGCAATATATTTTCGAGCCGAGCTATCTTTCATTATCCATTTATATTAAATTCTATCATTATTTATTTTATTTACTTGCAATATATTTTTATTCACTTAATATTTTTACAAAATGTATCATTCTTTATTTAATTTAAAACATATTATTGTTTCTTTATAAATGTTTTTTTATTTACTTAAAAATTTGTCATAATATGAGACATTTATTTATTTATTTGAAAATGCATCAATTATTTTTTTAGATGTTTCTTTATTTACTTAAAAAAATTATAAATGTGTCGTTGGCTTTTTAAATGTAACTTTATTTACATAAAAAATCTTTATAAACATAACACGATCTTTTTTAAAATGCAACTTTATTTCTTAATAATTCAATATAAAATGTATAATCTTCTATTTATTTGAAAATGTATCATTATATTTTTTATTTGTATCTTTATTTACTTTAAAATTCTTTATAAATGTTTTTTAAACGTATCTTTATTTACTTAAATATTCTTTACATATGTACCATTGTCTTTAAAATGTATCTTTATTTACTTCGCACTTCGCCATAAAATGTATCATCTTTTATTTACTGGAAAATGTATCATTATATTTTTTTAGTGCAACTTTATTTACTCCAAAATTCTTTATAAATGTAAATTGGTTTTTTAAACGTATGTACTTAAAAATTATTTACAATTGTACCATTATCTTTTTAAAATGTATATTTGTTTACTTTCTTTATAAAATATATCATAATTACAGTTATGGAATATTGAATCTTACAAGTTCGTTGCGCTTCAGTATAACCAATTGTACAATGCAATGCACATTGAATGATGGTTTTGAATGTACCTGATCAGTCCACATTGTTAATCTTATTTTTTTAAAATTTTCTATATTTTTTTTAAAATTTTTCGCGCTCTCTAAATTGTGTATCTTTCCGTATCACCTGATACCGAGTCCGATGCTGCGATCGAGTTAAAAATTGAGCGTCCGATACCGGGACCGATACCGAGATCTTGAACCATGATTCCCACTCTGCCAAGAATTATATTATAAGCTGAAGGGACATTTTTGTCAAGCATAAAGAAATGAATCCTTTCTTTTTTACTCGCCGGCTAAGTGCTGGCCAACACATCCAGCTGGATTGTTCCTAGGAGATACTCCTTTTCTCTTGAGAACCCAATGAGAGGCCTTTGATAAGGCTTAGTCCTAGGCTGTGAAACAATTGTAGAACATGACATTTGCCAAATTCCCATTATTTATCAGGATTCTTGCTACTTTACCATGATGAACTCTACATGTGATGACTAGTGGATCATCACGAGGATAGAGTACTCCGCTCAAATCATTCTTGGAGAAGCCGATCACTAATCTATCCTTGTTGACTTTCTTAGGCCGACCATCTGTGTTCTAGGATATGTCAATTTGTCTTATAGTAGGACAAGATTTGGCTTCATTCAGGTAGGCTTTCCTCATCTCTTCCATCGGCATCTCTTCCTGCAATGAAATGACAGCCAAAAGAAATCATTCCTACCTCCACTTCAGGTTCCTCAGGTTTCTTCGACAAGTTAGGGTTATCCTCGTAACAGTTGATACGCGCTCTTTTCGTGTCATCCTTTCCTCGGTCAGGGGGCTCATATCTTCTTCTGTCTCGGCCATCATTTCGATCAACAAATTAGGTACTTTCCTTGTCGAATGAAATTCTCCACTTCATTCTTCAGGGCGATGCAATTGTCAGGTGTGTGCCCATTATCTTTGTGAAAATCACAATATTTGGATTTATCTCTCCTATTAGGAGGTGGCTTTAACTTTCCAGGCTAGTTTAAGTCTTTGTTGCCCCTGATTTCCTCCAATATGTGATGGCTATCTTTGGCAAATGGAGTATACTCATCATATTTCTTGATTTTGTCAATCTTCTTGTTTTTTTTATCTTTCTTGATCGAAGTCTTCTGGCTTTCGGTTTTCACCTCTGGAGTTTCTTTAGCAGCTATAGTTTTCTTGGCGTTCATAGTCTTCCAGTCTTGGCCATCAGCTTTGTCATAGTTTTGGGAGGATTCTTCGTTAGAGTATAGTAGAGATCCTTGACGAGTAATCAACTCATCTGTGCTGCAATGGGAGTCTTCTCTTCGCAGTCCACCACCTCTAGTTTCTCATTATTGAAGCGTGTGGTGTACTCCCGAGTACTTTCTCCGGGTTTTTGACACGGTTAAAAGATGAGTGACACTTTCCCCAAACAAAAATTATCAATAAATAGCTCGGCCAACTGATGAAAGTTAAATTTTTTATCTCTGGGAAGGTTATTGTCTGGGCTGGCCCTGTGGTGGAATTAGAAAAAGCCCTACAACACATCTCATCGGGGACAGGATAGATATCAGCAGTAGCTTGATATTGCTTAATATGGAGGATTGGGATCAGTCTTCCCATCATACTTGGGAGTAACAACCGGTGGCTTGAATTTAGATTGTGTGGGATAGTCCACAATAGCATGAATAATAGGTGAACCTTTTACAAAACTCCTTTGCAAAAGGTTTTTAGTTTTGGCCATTTCTTCAACTTGATATTGCTTAATATGGAGGACTGGATCAGTCTTCTCATCATACTTGGGAGAACAACCGGTGGTTTGAATTTAGAAGGCGCGGGGTGGTCCACAATAGCCTGATTAAAAGGTGATCCCTTTACAAAACTCCTTTGCAAAGGGTTTTTAGTTTTGGCCATTTCTCTTAACCAATCTTCTAGTCATTGCATAGATCATTTCCAGTAATGTTCTTCCGATTTAGACTTGGCTGAAGTAGCTTTGGTGGCTTTACTATTTACATGTGTTGAGCTCTCGTCCTGATAAGTCTGCTTGGCATGCATTGAGCCTCTTAGGCCAGTTTTAGACCTCATGGATCCTTCTCTGTGCTTGCGAGGTCACTCGTGTTCTCTGTGATGGTCTCTGGTTGCTTGGGGACCCAAACAATCGAAGGCAGATTTCCTAATCAGTCGCCCCAACACGCTTGGCCGCTCATTTGAGAAAGATCGACCATTGTAATAATCTGTTGATCAGACTGATGACGTTGCTGCAGGATGGTATGATCTGCCACAAGAAGACCTGGTCGCTGGCGGAGATAGCATGTCATGTGATGTGATGTTATTTTTCGTTTTTTTTTGTATATGTTTTGTATATTTCTACATGTAGGTTTATTTGTGAAATGTGAATTCTATTTACTTGATGAAAAAAATGATGCGTAGTGAAGTATGTTTAAGGTTTCTTTTTAGTTTGTCGTCGAATTAGGATGCGCAGGATAAGGATATGAGGTTATTGTTTTTCGATTTTTTTGTATATGTTTTGTATATTCCTACGTGTAGGTTTATTTGTGAAATGTGAATTCTATTTACTTGATGAAAAAAATGATGTGAGAAAAAATGATGTGTACTGAACCTAATACTCCATAATATTAGGTTTTAGAATTAGGTTTTTTATTTGACGTGCCTTAGAATTAGGTTTTCGTCTGATGCGTAGGATAACGAGAAGAGTTTTTTGAGCATATTAGTCCAGTTTCAAAAGTTTTAGGAGTGTTTGTTTTTATCTCTTAATGCTAGAAAATAGTTAAAATTCTGCGAGTCCCCCGATGAATGCTTAATGCTAATGCTGAATTTTTTTAATGAAATTTTATTTCAATTTTACTCTTATTTTATTTTCTAATGGATACTAATACAAAACAAATTAATAAATAGTTAGTAATGACGAAATGATATAATTACCTCTATTCAACGTTGCATTAAGAACCAAATAACTCTAAACAAAGATAGATAACTAACATATATTTTAGCATTCATTCAGTGTTCAGTGTTCACCATTAAGCATTCACTATTCAGTGGCTGAAAAAACAAACGGCCCTTTAGTGTTAAATTAGTGTTAAATTGTAACAAGTCCCATAATCGTCTGATCACCGCGTCTCTTAGTTTTGTTAGAGAATGACACTTGTTCCATTTATATTGCGATATGACTAACAACTAAAAAGTGAACAACTTGGGATTGGCTACGGATGAATTTGTAAAAATGGGACTAAATTTGTGTTCCCTTTTCTTAGAAGGGGGCGGAAAGCGTATATTCATCTTAATAACCATTTTTTGGGAAAAAACCCATTACTAAAGGACTTCAATCGTCGTTAATTTCACGTACGGAAATATTTGTTAGTAACTTTTCACGGCGCATACAATTTTGTTAGGGTGTGGTTGATAACAAATTTGGGAAGTAAGTGAAATGATATTCATGAGAAGTTGGAAAATGAGTGGAAAAAGATAAGAGTAATATGGTCTCACTTTTAGAGTTTTCCATGGAATTCTTTAGGGTTTGGGTAAGAAGTGATTTCCATGGTAGATGATAAAATTATTGAACACTTACGTATTTTTGACGTTTTTAAGAGTGATATTTAAAATGAAGTAATGCAAAAGAAAAAATGAACTAAAATAACTATTTTCCATGGAAAATAAATCCGTGCCAATCAAATGGACTCTTAGTAAAATATCCGCGCTGACCTCTTTGAGCATGTAGAGACCAAATTTGGCATAAAGACATGTAGTGGGTTTGGCAATTTTGAAGAAATGGCAATTTGTATGGTAAACGTCCGCAAATATAGCATGAAAGTAAATAGGATTGCAAATGGGCCCCATCTCAAACACTGCATGATATAGTGTTTGTGAATATACATATATCTAAAATGAAACGATACATGATGTAGCATTTGAAATCCAGTACCCAGAAATGACTTTTATGCAGTCTTTATGGTGTATTTGTTACAATGCATTGTGGCATTCTATTCACAACTTTAGGTTTGTAAGCTTTAGGCCCATTTCCAAAGTTTTAGTGGGCATCTAACCTATGTATTTTTTAAGATTGGAACGAATCCCATAACCACCCATAACCGTCCCATTATTGTCTCTCTTCGTTTTCGTGGAGAATGACATGTGTCCCATATGTATTGCAACATGACCAACAACTAAAAAACCAAGAACTTGGGATTGGCTACAAATGAATCTGTAATAACATGACTAGAATCTGTAATAACATGACTCAAATCCATTCCTCCTTTTCTCAAAAAGGGTCGGAAGACATATTTTCATTATGAAAACAATTTTTATTTATGGTGATAAAACCATTCCTATCCGTATCCGCTATCTAGATGCACTATCCGTATCCATATCCGTATCCGCCGGATAGTTAAAACAACTATCCATATTCGTATCCGCTCGAATACCTCGAATTCGGATAATATCCGTATCCGTTTTCATTATTTAGCCATCGCAAAAAATAACTATTAAAATATCCAATCCAATGAAATCCAATCCAATCCAAATAAATATATAACAAATTACTATCTCCCTACTTCCATACTAATAGTAGCATTCCATAATGATAATATGGGTTAAAGCCATCCATACTTTACAAACATATAAGTTTCAAGCCTTCAAAAAATAATTAAAAATAACAGTAGCATTCCATAACAGTAGAAATACATATGCACCTTTTAGATTAAATCAAATTTTATTAACAATGATAACCTCATGGACCTTTTAGTCTTTAAAACATACTGATATATTTATTTTAATAAGTATACATTTTTATTTTGTATATAATATATCTGTTGTTAACTTCAGTTCTCATCACAATCAAAACCATCACTTTACTTTTTTGTTTCTCTCCTAAATTTATTTATAATTAAGGAAACTAATGAACAATCAAATAAACAATATATAAATAAAGTTATATATTTTTATTTTTATCTTGTATGTACCTGCTGCTGCTAATTTGTTGTTGCAGGAGGAGGGAATGTGGAGCGGCGGAGTGACAGAGTTGATGCACAGTTGAGGGGTTGATGAGAAGCGGTGGCGGGGTTGATGAGCAGAGACGGGCTGATGCGGCGGAGGTGGAGGTCGAGGATTGAGGGTTTTTTGTGGAGTGAAATGAGGGTTTCTTTTCTCTTGTTTTGTACGAAAGAGAAATGAAATGAAATTAGTTTTTTTTTTTTGTTTTGAGTGGAGTATATGTTCTTTAGTGGGTGTATGTTGTGTGTGATAGGGTGTATTGTAACTTTAGTGTAACTCCATGATAATATACCCAATAAAATAATAATAATAATACATAGAATTTTATAATATACCCAATAAAATAATAACTGTAGGGTGTTTTTGTTTTGAGTGGAGTATTGTGTTTGTTTTGTTTTAGGGAATAAACGATTAAGGTTTTTTTAATATTATATTATATTATTAGTAATACTAATACTAATATTATTAGTAATATTTTAAACATATGCTTGACGGATATGGATATTCGGTAAAACGGATATCCGATAAAATGGATACTCCGCATTGGATACGGATTATCCGTGTTGGATACTAGTACTATCCGTATTCGTATCCATTTTCTCGAATATTTGTATAGAGTATCCATATTCATATCCGTTTCCATTTTTTTTGGATAAATATCGGCAAATTCGGTTTCGGATATCGGACGGATGAGGATTTTCGAATATCCGTTTACAGCCCTAGTCACTAGTTAGGCGTATGGAAATATCTGTTAGTTATATGTACCATGAAAATTTGTAATTAAAAGATCCACACACAACAAATTTCACTAAAGTGTTTGAGCAACCGTATAGTTTGTGTAAAACCAAAAATTGGCATAAAGACATGCAGTGGGCTAGGTGTTTTTGCAAAAATAGCAATTTGTATGGTAAACATTCGCAAAATATAGCATGAAGTTAAAAGGATTGCAAATGGGCCCATCATGTAGTGGTTGAGAATATACACATGCCTAAGGTCAACCCCTACATGATGTAGTGTTTGCAATCCAATACCCCCAAACGACGTCGTTTATGCAGCGTTTATGGTATATTATTGTGGCGATTTATGCTAAAGATGCAAATATATTATTATATATATTTTAATTGTTTCCGATAAAAAATGTGCCACTATATTGAGTGTTAAATTAACTCTAGATTTCAAGGACATGGGTATATAAAGGAGGAGAGTTGAAATGTTGTACATAACTGTATGCACTCGGCATATGTATTTGTGACATCACATTTAGATAGTTTTTGCAATCCAACTCCTAGTAATTGAACACTTGGTATGTTTGGATCCGATCCATAATCGTACTTCGAAAATTATCAACTTTTACATTCACAATCTGGATCTTATTCATGGATATGATTTTTGTCATCTTTTTTATTTTAATTATTTTATTTTATTCAACTTTTGGATTTATGGTTGTAAACATCGTCCTGACTTAAAATTAGTGGATCTCTTCTCTTTTTCTCCCCCCCCCCCCCCCATTCCTCTTTGATCGCAATTTATCTATGGAAGCTGTACTTTTATAAAATTTAGTTTGATCGTTGTTGACATTATTTCCCCAACGTCTTTATATTTGTTATGTATCAATTACAGGAAACTAATTTGTTCTTGCCATTACTTGCCTGCCTTGTTTATTGATGGTACAGAGGACTGCTGCGGACCATATCTTGAGGGATTTGCAAAGTAATCAAGATATGTGGCTTCAAGTGGTCCACATTCTATCAAGTACACAGAACATGAACACCAAGTTTTTTGCTTTGCAGGTCAGTTGTAGTTCATCCTCCGTCATCCACTTCTCTTTATTAATTTGCATTCCAAGAAGCAAAATTTGAAGTTAGATAGTGGCTTTAGTGCCTGCGTAACTGAAATGATTACTAATGACTTCTTAACTGAAATGATACTAATGACTTCTAAGGTCTCAATCAACTTATTGTGTTTATTGTAGGATTTGATTCACTTTTGAAATAAGTAGTTTGGTTATGATGATGAGATGCAAGTCAATACTAAAGATCCATTTGCCACCTTTCTCGTTAGTATTTGGCCTGTAGTAGATATTGTACCATTTGTTCGAATAATTAACCACGGACTGGATTTGAACATTTGCCTGAATTGTTGTAATAGACATGAACCCTTTGCATAATTGTTCATGCTTTAAGAGAAGAAGACTTTTTGATGATTACTTTAGTGTTTGAATGTTGTTAATTATTCTGGTTGAAAAATTAATGAGAAGTTCTTGTGGGAAGGGAGAGGGGGGGGGGGGGGGGGGTAGAAAGCCCATCTTGTAAATTGGAAACTAGTATGCAAGTCAAAAAAATAAGGATGGGTCAGGAGTGGGGCGTGTGTTAGGGTGGCACTGGCACAACATCGTTCTCCCTGTTTAAAAAAAAGATGGTGATGGGAGAAATATTAAATTTGGGGACGATGACTTCATCTCATTCCACCCTTGTTACCTTGTTATTTTGGAAATCTTATTTCAATTTCTCTTGAAATCTCTCACCTTCAGAAGAAATCTCAATGTTGGGATTCTTGACGTTACCTCTCTTCTTGGTATGTTAGATGGAGTTCATATTATGAGAGAATCTTCTGATAAAAGGGTGTGGGTAGTTGACTCATCATGGCCTTTTTCATATGAACATTTTTTTTGACATTTTGGTCGATTCTCCCTCCTTTCCTTTGTGAGCCGTATAAAAGAATATAGAATGATGTCCCTTCAAAAGTCCAAGTTTTTGCATGGTTGGCCACTCTCAAAAAGGTAAATACTTGTGACGTGCTGCAATTAAAGAGACCAAACACTTGTTTATCCTTTTTGGTGTATCCTATGCAAAAGTAAGAGCGAAGATATTGACCACCTCCCTCTACATTGCGACTTCACCAGATTTTTTTGAATAAATATTTTCCAAGCTTGATATTGTTGGTGTTTTTCCAAAATCATGGTCTGAAATTTAGTCATGGATTTATTGAGCATAGGTATCATTAACAAGAGGAAGAGTATGTGGTCTTGTGCGTGGCTTGGTGTGTTTGGAATGATTGAAATGAGAGAATTTTTAAGAACAGGGAGATGTCGAAGGAGGACTTGTGGGAAAGAACTAAATTTTAGCTTCCCTTTTGATTTCATTTTCAAATCCCTTCAAAGGATCGACCCATTCCTTTATTATCAGCAGCTGGGCAGAGGCACTGGTTTGATGATGTCAGGATCCGTTCGTTGGTTAAGCTTTTGACATGATTTCTTATACTTTTTTTATGTTTATTCTCTTTTTTGTTATACTTTTGTTCTTTGTATCTTCTTGTAGCCTTTTGCTTGATGGACTTGTTGTCCACTTTTTTTAAATCATCTTGTTTCTTTTGATATATTAATATATCAATTTGTTTCTGATTAAAAGGAATGTTGTTAATTCTTATTTATTGCTGTCAACAAAGGAAGATTTGGTCCATGAATGATCATTATTATTTTATTTCAATCTTTTTCCTTTAAGGTATGATTCCATTAACTTTGAAAAAGAAAGAAATTAACCACCAAGAACTAAAAGATCATAGGAATTTTTGCCGCAATGGAATTTGATAATGTCTGTGCGCTTGATTGGTGATGTGGAGAAGTCAGTTCTTGCTTGTTCTAATGTAGCAAAAAGCCAGAGGAGGGTTCAAGTTGTATTGCTTCAGAATGATGAGGTGCAAGCCTCATCTTGAACGACAAGAGTTTAAAAAAAATATTAATATAATCACAAAACAGTGTATCATCACAAAGGTCCAGAAACAACATCACAAACACGAAAATACTGTCGTAGTCACATCATCACAAAAAATAATATCTTGTTAACTATTAATTTAGTGGTGAATGTGAATCATCACTATGTTACTGTAGCACCTGTATTTCGTGGCTCGAAAATCACATTATCCCTGTTGTAATCATCATAATAACATCTTTTAATAACACATTTCTAGACAGCGGGAAAATCCTTGCTGTAAATTAAGCAGAAGAGATGAAGAAAGTTGTAGTGAGTAGGGAGAGAGGCAACCACACCAAGAACACGCATTTGTATGGGGTAACAGCCTGGCTTCTCACTCGTAGTCAGCTTGCTTTCTGGTCAAATAACGCGTCTGAGATTGTTTGACCGAGTCATCCACTTTCTTAGGATGTTAGTTAAGGGTAACCCTATCATCTGAGCTCCTTGGCTTCTAACCTTCCTCAGGCATTGCCTACTTGGTAACTTCTTAAACGCTAAAAGTGTTTGGGGTTGGCACTTTTGTCACTTGGTCTACCGGACAACTTGGTGTTACTTTGATTTGGGCTGTACGTCCAGTTATTGTCTATGTTGATTGATGATCAGAGAGTTGCAACTTTTGAACACATCCCTGCTTGCCAGGTGAGGCCTATTGCTCGAAATTTTTGCCTGCCCAATGTATTGCTATATAGTAGTTTTCACCAGCTAGGTATCTGCTCGGGGGATGGAGCCATTGATTGAGCTTACACTCTTGAGCCGTGTTAGGTTTCCTATTGGTCGTACACTTGTACTTAGATCAAGTTTTCTGTTTGGACCATGCACATGTTCGTACTCTGTCAAGATTTATAATAATAATGAAGAGTGAAAATAATATATATATGTATTATTTAACCGAAAACGGATCAATTTTATTAAGAATACAAGAACAGAAAAGATCGAAAGAAGTGGAGCAGCAGTTCACTAAACATCATCAGCATCATCCTTGCCATAATCCCATCATATGGGGTCGGCCACATGGATTCTCCTTTTCCATTCTAATCTATTATATGCATTATTATCCTTTAAGTTTAATTCCTTAAGGTCTCTCCTAAACAAGTCCAATTGAAGAAGTCCCAATATCCACTTCCCAATTACAGAACATAATCTGTTATTATTGGATTATGTAATAATAACATATATATTTATGCTATGAATAAATTCAGAGCACAGGTTCAGAACTGTTTATACCCTTGAGATGACCATAATACCTTCCACGAAGCATATATACATATGTATATATATTTTATTGACAATAAAACACTGCAAAATTCAGTGAGAGTCTACGAAGATAATTCATGAAGGGTCTTACCAAACAAATCGTCACAGGAATAGATTGAAGACCTTAGACCTCAAAATAGAGAATTGATTATATATGGGGCAAAGAGTTTTTATAGTTGTGACTCACAGGCGTAATGTGTTTGTATGAGTGTGTTGTTACACAAAGGTTTCTGCACATCGGAGTTTGCGCAGTCTCACAGGGATTCTCTCGATTGGAGACCATTGATGCAGATGAGGTTAAATGAGTAAGTATTGTTTTTTTTAAATGCTTCTATTCTTTTCTTAATTTAAGGAAGCGCACTCCTCTTGCTCCTTAAGGCTGTCCGCACCAAGGGTCCTCCCAATGAAGTGAGGCATGGGTGCCTATGGTTGAGATCTTTCGACCCTCATCTCCCCGAGGCGTGCACCTCAATTGACTCTTCTGCATTGGCTTGTTCTGAAAAGTGAACATAGTGGAAAAGTCTTTTCGCAGGGAAGTTCTGTATTGGTTGGAATAGGGAGGATGATTGATGTTTATACTCTGGTGTCTCTTTTTGGTTGGGCACCTGTGAGACTTGTTTATTGTGCAAGTGAAGATACGTATGGGTGGAAGAGTGTGTTTCTATCATGGACGTTAGTTGTAGATTCCAGTTTCCGCAAATATGAATATGAGAACCCTTGAGAGATCTTTTAAGGTACTTTTAATTGTGGAAGATATGTAGGCGTGGGTGCTAATCCTCTCATCTTGAATGTGGAACGCATCATATACCTTAACAAAACTGGTTTGTGTAGGTAAACGGTAGATATTAGGGATTAAGCTGTTGCGTAGGATTTATAGAATTGCAGTAGAAAGCCGTTGCTTACAGGTTAGTTTTATGCTTTTGCGTTTTGGAGGGGATGTGGTAGTTTAACTGTATGACCTCTTCACAAGAATGTGTTGCCATGAGTTTCAAATAGCACCACGGTGTCTGTGTTAATATGAAGTTCGCTAAGCACCGAACCTAATTAGAATCAAACAAAAAAGACCACCTGAAGATTACCTTGTTCTTTACTGACAGGGCAAAAAAATTGAGCAAGGGGGAGGAATTACCTTTTTTCAGATGAATAAAAATTCGCGGTAACTCTCAAAAGAGGGATGGAAAGCCCACTCCAAAGAATCTTCCCTGAGAAGACTAGACAAATATGAAAAGCTTCTCCAACATAATTATTACAAGTTGCCTGAAAGTACAACCTTACTTTTATTGCGAATGGGATTGTCAGTTATACATTTCTACTCGAGTTTTTAGTCAAGTGCATATTGCACATGTATATGTTTCTGGAGCGAGGTAGTTGTTTGGTAGAATTCAAAATAACATCTTCTTTAATGAATATTCTTTTGAGTTTCTGGTTTTAGGGATTGCTGGTTTTCTATGTACAGGTTCTTGAAGGTGTTATCAAGTATAGATGGAACGCATTGCCTGTTGAACAACGGGATGGAATGAAAAACTACATTTCTGAGGTTATAGTAAAGGTATTTGTTTCACATTTTCCCAGTTTAATAGTTTGTCCACTCCCAATAAAAAAAATAGAAACGAAAATATCTCTGTTTGTATTATTTATTTATTTTTATTTTTTGAAGTTTTTTCACCTTCTCATTCTTCTTGCTCAGCTTTCGAGTGACGAGACGTCATTTCGCCGGGAACGGTTGTATGTCAACAAGCTCAATATTATACTGGTTCAGGTAAGGTCATGTTTACTTGTGCGAAGTGATAGCATATAATATAGTTCTTGTGGTTGCTTTTATTACTTTTATCTTGTTGCAACGTTTATTTTGAGGAGGTTATTTGGTGGATTTAATTCATCTTAATCGGCAGATTTTGAAGCATGAGTGGCCAGCCAGGTGGCGAAGCTTCATTCCTGATCTAGTTGCAGCAGCAAAAACTAGTGAAACAATTTGTGAGAATTGCATGGCTATATTGAAGGTATGACCGATTTGTTCCCCTTTGTTCCTATGAATTTTTGGCAAGCATGTGTGGTTGAACATCTTATGCCTCTTGTCAGCTTCTAAGTGAAGAGGTGTTCGATTTTTCAAGGGGCGAAATGACTCAACTGAAGATTAAAGAGCTTAAACAATCATTAAACAGGTAATTGTGCTGACTTTTTTATGGTTAGGGACTTCTGATGAAGAATTGGATTCGCTTTCAACATATATTGTTTTTGCGGATTAACTCAGTGACAATCTGAGATTTCTGTGTCCACTGCGATTGCTCTGTTGTGTTTCTTTTCCTTCTAAGCTGTCTAGTATCAATGGATTGGGTGCGGATCCGATCCTGATCTAGATTATATATTTTTTTAAAGATCTAGATTATATTTTAAAATCGTTTAACCACCCTTTACCCGATTATCGGATTCTTAAATGTATTGGATCTATCCGATCTGTTAAAGACCCAATCCTATTTGATATAAGATACAGTATATATAATGCTAATAATGAATATACATATATTTATAATATAATACATAAATATTATAAAGATAAAAGTCTATATTTGTCTATAACATACATAAATTTTATGTATATGTTGATATGTAAACACATAAATATGTTATACATTAAATTATATATAATCCACAATTAAGAAAGAAAGAAAGAAGGATAATATAAAATTATAATGTTTTTTTTACTTAGTCCTCACTTTATAATGTGCTATTTGACTTACCCGCACTTTGCTTCTCTTTGACTTAACCCCCAAATTTTTAACACCTTTAGAACTCTGTTAGAAAACCCTTATTAATTAATTAGACTTAACCCCCTGCATCCTCACCATTTTGGCATAATCTTGATTCCATAAACCTCTGGCGAGGCTTAGATTTCTGAGAATTCGATGGAATCAACTCTAAAGGCGCCTTTTAAAAATTAAATGTGAATATGTGAGAGAAGTGGAGATAGTAAAGCGAGCAAATGGGAAAACGAAACAATACGCTGGAGTCTCTTTTGGGTGATGTATAGTAATTCACTTGGGTAAAGTGGAGATAGTAATTTTCTTTGTTTAAAGTTAGAGGCTCTTAGTACCATCTCATGTTTAATCTGATATTTACTTTAAGTTACACACGAGATAAAAAAGAGTGAGAATGACAGAAAATCTTGTAGCTGAGAATGGAGGGTATAAACAGAAGCGAAATAGCAGGTTGATGATCGGGGTTTGCTTTGTATTTGTCTGCGTGTGAGAAATTTAAAGGTGTTGTCTGAGAAGCATAGTCCAATTTGATCTGTACCTTTAGTTTGAATTTTTTCTTAGAATTTAGGGTTTGGATTTGGGAAAAAAGATGAATTGAGAGTTTTTTTTTTTAAATCTTAAATATAAGGGTTTTTGGTCAAAAAATTATTATAGGGGTCAAGTCTAATTGGTAATACTGTTTTTTGTATAGAGTTCTAACGGTATAAAAATGTTTGGGGGATAATTCAAAGATATTGTCAAGTTAGGGCCTAAAGTCAAATAACAGGTTAAAAATGTAGCTAAAAAAATCCCAATTATAATGTAAACGGATGTATCCAGTTCTGGATCCTCAACCAATCTTACAGAATGTCAGAGTCCCGGATCCGAATCCGAATCCAATTAATAACTTGACAAATGATTCCGGAGCATCCCAGATCCAGTACAGATCTGGCCCATTTCATTATGTACTTTTAGTTCTATACTGGACCTGAGCCCTGAATCTTGAATTTCAATAGTGATATATTTTAACTTGATATTCTACCTCCACTTTTGGGTTGTTTATTTCAGAATTGGCATGACATTTTGTATTTACATTACATATTCTCTTGCTTCCATGCCAGTTCTTAGTTATTGTGCCTCACTAGGTTTTGTTTAAACATGGGCATTATACTTTCACATCCTCTTGATTACTAAGGATCTCGTTTTGCTGGTTACAGCGAGTTTCAACTCATACATGAGTTATGCTTGTACGTTCTACCAGTATCTCAAAGAACCGAGCTTATCAGGGCGACACTGGCGACACTACATGCTTTCCTTTCCTGGATTCCTCTGGGCTATATCTTCGAGTCCCCACTGGTTTGTATATTATTGTTTCATAGTTTATTGGTTGTTATATGGAAGAGCATAGTTGTGAAATATTCTACTTATAGTCATTGAAGTTTTGGTATGTCTGACAGCTGGAGACGCTACTTAAATTCTTCCCTGTGCCAGCTTATCGTAATCTGACCCTCCAGTGCTTGACAGAGGTAATACTGTTTTCCCATTTTACCAAGAACTCTGGATGTTGGATTTGATCCTGAACTGGATGAACACCAACTGGGGTATGTTCCCCCCCGAACTTCCGCAATTCGATCTGGTTGTGTTCATATTTTGGAATGATATTTTTAACTTCAGATTTCTGAATTTTCCAGAAAAAAGCAAGATTGGAGTTTGATATAATTCTGAATTTTCGATTTCCGATTTTTCGAAAGTAGGTCAATTCATTTTTTCTGAAAAGTTACGTTTTTCCAACTGAAATTATATACTATTTTAATTTTCTTGTAATATATGTCGATTAGGAATTTCCGAGTTTTTCTCATTTTTTTTTCTAAAATTGTTTTGAATATTGATGACATTTTTCTTATTTTTCCAAAAATTTCTGATATTTTCTTTCAATTTCCAATCTTTCGTTTTTGGCAATAAATGCCGATCTCTGAAAATCGGAGTCAGAACGGGCAAGACTCCCCCCCCCCCCCCCCCCCAAACACACACACAGAACCAACCAAAAAAAGGGTAAATATAATTGCTTCTGATTTCTGATCCAATTCGGTTTAAAACACAACCCTAACATTAACGGTTGTATGCATTTATCCTCACAGGTTGCAGCCCTTAGTTTTGGCGATTTCTATAACGTGCAGTATATCAAAATGTATAGCATATTCGTAATGCAATTGCAGGTATGTGTGAGTATAATTCTGTAGGTGCTGAATCTGCACTGCATGTTGTAGATTTATCTTGAGTTTTGTTTTCACCTTTTTTGGGGGTAATTATTGATATCAGCCTTTGCTCCATTATTGCACTTCTTTGAATATTTGTTGATTTCTGTGGTGATTTTTGCGGTCCAGAAGGCCATTCTTCCACCCAGTACGAACATACCTGATGCTTATGCGCAAGGTTCTAGTGAGGAGCAGGTGATTGTTAACTATACATAGAATATACGTTAGGCCTAAAGCTTCTCAAAATAATGTTAACTGAGTCGACTACCTTGTTTTTTTCCTCAGGCATTTATTCAGAACTTGGCGTTGTTCTTTACTTCATTTTTCAAGGCAAGTCTCTTTTCGTGGTGACGGAATATTCTTGTGTAAAAAAAATGATTTAATGCAGACATATGCAAGTACCATAGATTGATATTGCTGGGTTATGATTTAATGTAAATTGGCAGATCCCTGGTATTGAATATGTAGAGTTCCCATGAAAAGAATGAAGTATTGATTTTGGCATTTTGGTTCCAACTGAGTTTATCATCTTTACTCATAAAGCTTTTCTTCATGCAGTCTCATATTCAAGTGCTGGAATCCACACAAGAGAATATATCTGCTCTCCTAGTGGGTCTTGAATATCTTATTAACATTTCATATGTGGATGATACCGAGGTTTTTAAGGTATGGATATTTTAAATACACTTTTCCTTTTGCACTTGTTTTTTTTTTATTGGAGTGGGTGAAGCAATTTTTTTTCTTACCTGCCCTCACAAAGACTTTTTCCATGGAAAATGTTAAAAATATTCATTATTAGGCAGACCTGGAATTTTTTTCCAAGGTGGATTTACACAAATACAATAAAGTTGGAAAATACAGTTGGAAATATTGCAAATCACACACCTTTATTAGATACGCTGAGAAGTTGTGACAAACAGGCACATAATGATTGTTCTCTTGTTGCTGTTGGCATTGCAGGTTTGCTTGGACTATTGGAACTCCTTAGTATTAGAGCTGTTTGAGTCGCATAATTTGGATAATCATGCAGCAACTAACTTGATGGGATTGCAGGTTTGTTTGTTTTAATTACTGGTGCTATGATAATACATTCCATAATTGCATTGTGATTAATAGATTGGCTTACAATTTTGTAGGCCAATGTTTTGAATTGTGTAACCGTCAATTTTCTTTATTTCTAACGATTTTATCATCTCACATTATCTTACAAGAATACTTTGTGTGTGTTACGTTAACCCCTTGATTAATTCCACCTCGCCCCTTATCTTGCCTAACCGTGGAAGGATGGTTTTTTAAAGTAGTTTCATGAAGGGATAAGTTGGCATTTGTTATATAATATTATACTTGAAGTTATCGGTTTACCAAATTTTGATGTCAACACATCAACTTTTTTCTTTCTAAGGCTAAATTTTGCACCCACATACATTTTATAGTTTGATTCGTCATTAGAAAAACTCTATTGTTTGGACTACATGTATAATATCCGGTAAAATTACTAATGTATTTTTTCTTGTTCGCGTGCAATCCTAGATGCCATTGCTTCCTGGTATAGTTGATGGTCTTGGTTCACAACTTTTGCAACGGCGGCAGCTTTATGCGTGTCCAATGTCAAAATTAAGATTACTTATGATCTGTCGTATGGCAAAGCCTGAAGAGGTGCTGATTGTTGAAGACGAAAATGGAAATATTGTTCGAGAAACTATGAAGGACAATGATGTTCTTGTTCAATATAAGGTATTCATTCATTATTTTAAGACATTTTTGTCAACTTATATATATATATATATATATCAAATACTGCTCTTGTATGGACTGTCCCGCATTTTAACAGTGCAGACCGGACATGTATCACCTAACTGTGAGTCCAGATCTAAATTATAGACACTCTCTCTTTTCTGGGGACACGTGTCTAGTCTGCACTATTAAAATGCGGGACAGTCCGCACAAGAGCAGTGCTGTATATATTATATATATATATGATAGATAGGTGATTTTGATCTTTATATAATGTGGAATCTTTTGCTTTGATTTCTACATTTGAAGCCTCTTATGTATATAAAGTGCATATTTCTTCATTTTGAAAGAACATTCAAGAGTAAAGTTCTTTACTTTTTATTTTGTTTTTACCTCTCCAAATGCGTAATATGTTTTTTTGACACTGATATTCTTTTTCTGGACTTATATGCTGACAATCACATTTTCTTGGGCTTTGACATAATTTCATGGCATTTGATGGTGTTCATTGTGCATCTGGTTTGACTATGAGCTCAAGTTCTTTATACCCCCCCCCCCCCCCCCCTCCCCCCCCAAAGAATAAAAAATAAATAAATTAAAAGCAGAAATTTGACTAGCCTTTCTATCATGAGTTTATGAATTTGTTGATATTCCAGAAGTGGTTAAAAAAATCCTGACATTTCCCTTGTTTATTGGTTTTCTAATTTAAGAAAGATGAAATTGAGGTAAATCACATAGTGAAATGTATTGAAAGTTGCTAACTAAGATGTTATATTGGTTATTGAAATTGAATTTGATCCTGCTTTGTATCTTCATCTTCTATGAATAGTATCTTTTTGTTGTATGGTTGTGAATTGGAAATGTTTCATGATAATGTTGCAGATCATGAGGGAAACACTCATTTACTTGTCCCACCTTGATCATGATGATACTGAAAAGCAGGTATGAATATACAATTTGCTATATTGTACTTGGTAAAACCTCTGTACTGCCTTATTTTGAAGAGCAGAATCTATTTTATGGAGTCATTTTTATGGCATAGTGCTGCACCTCTTTTATAAATATCTTTACTTTGTAAAAACCAATAAATTACTCATTTTAAGAGCATAATTCGTTTTATACAAAGCAATGTAAACCGAGTCACTTTAGAAGAACCCCCGCCCGGTGATGAATACTGTCACTTGGGTTTATACACCGCCGGGCAGATTTTGGCAGACTGTTCCTCTCTTTTTCATCTATTTTGACAATTTTTCCCACTTTTTATTAAATATCCATTCCTCGCAAAAATGCAGGGAACAAACCAATTGAAAATTAGGGCCTTTTCGAAGCCGAAGAAGCACATTCAAGTCCCGTGGTGCTGAACTATGTGGACTTTGATTCTGCGACTGCAGATACGTAGGCGTTCTAGGTTATATTGCCCCGACTCAAGTTAATTTTTAGCCACTTCAGTGCAATCCCGAAGGGTGGAGGCTCTTGCGAAAACCTTGCCCGCCCTTCTTTATTTGGAGGGTCTCTCATTGTAAGATGTGAGTAGAGATTTGGGGAAGTACCGCATTGAGCGTGTATTAGACTTCAACAATGTTGTTACGCCTACTTATCCATCTCGTTTGTGGAATCAAAGTCTGCGTAGTTCGTGGGTTCGTACAATACGCCGGAAAACTCGGTTTTTGATGATTTTGGTCTGAGGGGGGTGCCAAATCTGGCTAGCTGCCTCCAAATGCAGATATACGTATACTCGTAATGAAACTATGAGAATCCGCTCGTCACTAACGAATCCGTGACAGAGCTCAAGAGGTTCGCCGGGGAGAAGAGTTAGGTTTGCTCTCTTTACTTTGGCCCCAAGACCATCAACCTACTAAGTGAGGGAAAACCCTCTTTTTATAAGCAAAATAACCCAAGTTGGCTCGTCACTTGTCATCCTTTCTATGGAACCAAGTGTCCAATATTTATGGTGCCACTTGTCGTAATATTTGTGGTGGCATCTTAAATGAACAACCTAAATTATTACTAGAGTATTGTATAGTGTAATTTATCAAAAGCAGAGTGTACACAATATATTAAATCGCGCGTAATAATATGTCGTGTAGGGTCTGGGTTGTAGTAAAACTTGATAAATCATATATCAATATTTGCTCAATTATGTGGGGTTAATTTATTAGAGTTTTGGTGGTTAATTTCTTTAGCCCCACTCTACATTTTCCCTCTCGTATGCATAATTGGTGTGTTGATGCTTCGAACCGAGACATATAAACTGCTTGTACGAAATAAATCGTTCAGCTTGTTTCGACTAGAAAATCATCATATAACCATGTTTGGTTTGTAGTATGCATTTATATGCATATATTATTTGCATATAGTTTTGAGGGCTATTTTTGCTGCGTTTGTTTTTCCATTTTGGAGGAGTTTATTGGGGCTCGCTCCCATTCCTCTCGAATGAGCATTTTTCCACAATTTTGTTGTGGTTTTAAACGTTTTGAACAACAAACTTGCCAGATATAGCTCGAGCAATTAATTAGTGGTTATCTAAGTATAGTGAATCTTTTGCAACCATAAGATCAAAATTTATCGAGAGTGTTCGGTCGAGCAACCATTTGTGCTTCAAATGAACTTGGGTTTTTAAAACCAACATATTTTTTAAGTGTGCCCAATTTTACTTAATCGAGCAACCATAAAGGTCCTTGGAGTAAATTAGGACTTTAAGCGTTCCCGAAAATCAAGGTCTTCAAGCGTGCCTAGTAATTTAGGACTTTAATCTCCCATAAGGGAGGGTCAGGCGTGCCTGGTAATATATGACTTTTATCTCCCTTAAAAGGTTTAGGCGCACCTAGTAATATAAGGATTTTAATCTCCCATAAGCAAGGGTCGGGAGCGCTTAGTAATGTAGGACTTTAATTCTCCCATAAACGAGGGTCAGGCGCGCCTAGTAATATAGGACTTTAATCTCCCATAAGCGAGGACCAGGCGCGCCTAGTAATGTAGGACATTAAATCTCCCATAAACGAGGTCAGGCGTGCCTAGTAATGTAGGACTTTTGTGATCACTTAGGTCAAGATTTCTCATTACTATGATGCACCACTTTGGGCGACTTACCACAATACTAGTAAGGTTTGTATGCAAACTCTGAATCCATACTCCATGTTTTGCGAGCAATTTGCTTGCCACCGGTCACTTTGCTGGAAGTAGTGTCACATAGTCAAGGCTATCTATGAGTCAACCGGTGGCGATGCTGAACAAGTCTAGAGTCTGTTTTGGTGATGCTTAATCAATGATGAGGGACTGATTCTGATCATGCTCGTTACCTGTGTTAATGTCCGACTACAAGTGGTAAATCATACAATACTTTTTCCCTTTTTTCTTTGTTTAGTCTCTATCTCAAGATAAAGAAAAGTAAAGAAAAACTCATACATCAGTTAGAACGCCATATGAATACAATGAAATACATTTCACTTGGTGATATCCCAGATTTAAAAGATCTCTTGAGCGTTTGACTTTGACATTTGTATTGCTCGAGCTTGATTTGCTCATGTGTGTTCAATATCTACGAGGATAAAAATTTATCTCTGATTCTGGCACAAAACCATTAGTTTAGGACGTGTCACACATGTTTAACCACACTCTACACTCATATTGAGGACGCATTTGTTGAAGTTGTAATGAGCATACTAGTAAATTGAACCTGCAATGTAGGTAAGAACACATGTTTAGGACATGTCATGTCATTTGGACCTATGTCACTATAAATCACTACCCTGGCAGAAATTTCTTATCTGGATCACTTGTTTGAAATTGACTTGGTCAACAACCAAAGTAAAAATATATAATTTCAGCTTGGCATTGATTATCTGCCTGAGATTTAGCTGTCTTTCTTGTTCACCATATATAGGCAAAGGCAAAGGAAGTAGAAAATAATAAATAAAATCAATGCTTGTTTAGATTTTATTTGAAGGAATAAACCAAAAAAACGATACGGATTATATGGCTACTATACAGTGCTATTGTGATACAACCATGAAATGCAGATCTTTTTGGTGTTGTATCGTATTGTACGATGTACGTATCACGTACACGTATCATATAATAGCAATGTATTAACATTGAATTAGTAAGTTACGAAATATTTTGATGTATATGTATGTATATTTTTTTTTGATTCAGATGCTAAAAAAATTAAGTAAACAACTGAATGGCGTGGATTGGACATGGAACAACTTGAACACACTATGCTGGGCAATAGGATCGATATCTGGGTCCATGATGGAAGAGCAGGTATGCATATATCAGCATTAGCCGGAGCTTCCCTATATAATCACTTCACATGTCTAGGATTCTCTTTGGTTTTTTCCTCTAATCTATATACGCCTTATACCTAGCCTCCTTTAAAAAATTTATCATATCTTGCTTCATTCCATATAAATTTCTTATATATACATGTGCAAATTAAATTTCTTTTACTTTTAATTTTCAAGATGTTCTTTATTATTATTATTGCCGGATTTTTTTGAATTTTTTCCTCTTCGTTGAATGATTGCTATATACAATTTTTTTTCTTCTTTTATTTTGAACTGTGACTTGAACTTGAACTAGCACCACCCTGTTTTCTTCCTAATGTGTGTGTGTGTGTGAGAGAGAGAGAGAGAGAGAGAGAGAGAGTGGTTGTTGGGGCGGAAGATACCAAACTTTTTGGTTAAATAAAATTAACCTGGCTCTTTCTGATCTCTAGAGCAATATTGATTAATATATAATGTCTTTATAGAAATTATGATTAATATAAATACTATAAAATATGCTTAAATATATCTTTTGGTTAATATATAATTAAGTACATACATTTCGTTTGGTCACTCAAGTTATGGGCATGCCACTAGGACTAGTAATGGTTTGTACATTAGCCGTTCTAAATCTGAACGTATCCATCGTATATATAAAATGTTTGTGGACTTTTATTAGCAGTTAACATTTTGTGTTAATTTTTTTAAATGTTTTAGTCAAATGTTACATTTAATATTGGCAATATGTATACTTATTAAAGTACATACATTATGTTGGGTCAAATTATGTAATGATTATAAAAAAAATAAATTATGTTATGCTGGTGCCTCCAATATGTGTTGATTTGATTTTGGATTCGAGGAGACATGCCGAACCATTAGTCCTTGATTTGGTACGAGAGTTACATGGACTTGATAGCAGGGTATGCAAGTGTGCATCGCGGTGGCCAATCCTGGAGATGTATTTTTATATATGTATATAGTGTGACATATATATATATACTTGTGTGATTTATCCTACTTATGTGTAATAGTAGGGGAGACAGATAGCGTATATCTAAAGTGATGTTCATTCTATTTATGTGTAATAATAGAAAGAGATAGAGCATATCTAAAGTATAAAATAAAGTATAAAATAAGTAGAGAAGCTTAACGAGATAATTTAGTGATAACATATGCTAAATGTTAACTAAATGGCTTAATAATAACATACGGAAAATACTGATTACATTGAACCAGTTACAAGGTCAATTATATTGCTACTTCTTTTATAGCTAAATTGTGCGAAATGTATATTGATTTGATTACCAATTGTCATAGTGTTGGTGACATTCATTCTAGATTTTTTTTTTATGTGATGATGTGATGGTGCTACACTATTTATTGTGTTGGTGGCATTGGGTATGGATCCTTTTGCAACGATAGCTTGGGTACACTATCTGTTGTGTTCCTTTGTTTCATTTATATCATGATTCTGATGATTTGACAATTTCATTGCTTTTGATTTTTTGCAGGAAAACAGATTTCTTGTGATGGTGATTCGTGATTTACTGAATCTCTGTGAAATCACTAAAGGAAAAGACAATAAAGCTGTTATCGCAAGTAACATTATGTAAGATTTTTTTTTTAGTTTAAATTTTAAATATTACAGCTCCAATTCTTGTCTAACTGGCTCCTCCAGTTTGAGGAACATGTCATGTAAAGGATACTGTTGTGATATTATATATGTATGGACATTACTTCTCTTTCTTGAATTTCCAGGTATGTTGTTGGACAGTACCCCAGAT
The DNA here is from genome assembly GCA_949130495.1 of Sambucus nigra. NCBI lineage: Eukaryota > Viridiplantae > Streptophyta > Magnoliopsida > Dipsacales > Adoxaceae > Sambucus > Sambucus nigra. Next base: position 649,249,686 of record OX422213.1, read on the forward strand.
TTCTAAGAGCCCACTGGAAGTTCTTGAAAACTGTTGTGAATAAGTTGTTCGAATTCATGCATGAAACGCATCCTGGAGTTCAGGTTTATTATATTCTTTTGACTTTTCATTTCAATATCTAGATTTTTGTGCTAGTGATACATTTTTGAGTTGGTTTTTGATGCAATTGGAGAAATATTTAACTTCCTTGTTTTTAGAGTTTTTCTCCACAAATGCCTCTGAAGGATTGTATTGCATGTATCTGCAAGTTGAGGAATGCTAGTTTTGTTTGAAGGATGCGATTAGAAGTGTCATTGGAAGTTTTTGAGCTGATGTAGTTGAGCCATTCTAAGATAATATAATTATTAGATATCGATATCAGTTTGTCTATATTTTGTGAAGAAATTGTGTGGAATAAAATCCTATATGGTGTTTTTAATCAAATTAGATGTGGTAAAAAGGAATGTGGTCGTGTGAGTTCACTCGGTTCTTGAGAGTCTTCCTTTCTTTTAACCTCTTTAGAATCCCTTGTAATATTGCAAAGAAAATGGACAAATTAATGAGAAATATTTTGTGGGAAGGGAACGGGGATGGGAAAAATATCAAATCTTTAAGTGGGATATTGTTTGGTTGAGAGTGGAATTTGAGGAAAAGAATTCTAGCTATCTTGTAATAGTGGTTATTGAAGATTCCCCTTAGAACAAAATTCTCTTTGGGCTTCCATTATTAAAAGTAAATATGGGCTCCATAATAATGGATGGAACTTCTCTTCATAATCCTTGGAAATCAATCTATAAAGGATCAAACTTGCGTTTCAATTATTCTGTAATCTTGTCATTGCGAGAGAAATTCTCGATAGCAGGTTTGGGTGGGTAATTCCTTTGCGTCCTTTACTTGCAAATCCTATTTTGAAATTTTGGTTGACTACCACAATTATCCCACTTTTGAACCATTTATAATAGTTTGGAAAGGGGAAGTTCCCTCAAAAGTCCAAGTATGGTTGACAGCACTTCATAGGGTGAATGCTTGTGATTTGATGCAACATAAGAGACCAGATTCATACTTGTCTCCTTGGTGCATACTTTGTAAGAAAGCGGATCAAGACATCGATCATATCCCCTTGCACTGTGAATTTTTGAGCTTCTTGTGGAGTATTTTTTTTTTAACTTGAAGTTATGGGAGCGATGCCAAGGTCATGATATGATTTCCTATCTATGGATCTTTTGATCCGTGGGGACCATAAGAAAAGGGAAAGTATGTGGATGAGCATCTCCTAAGAAAAGGAAAAGTATGTGGACGAGCATCTCCTTATTTGTGTAGCTTGGAATATGTGAAAATAATGAAATGAGAGAATTTTTGAAGCGATAGAGACATCGAATGATGACATATGGGAGAAAATCAAATTTTTAGTTCTCCTTTGGGTGTCAACCTCAAAATATTTCCAGAATGTGGGGCTGTCATACATAATTAATAGGTGGGCTGAAGTATTTGATTGAGAAGATAATCTGTGGTCTCCATCTTGACGGAGATGACTTTATTTCCCTTTTTGTTTGGCTGTTATATGTCATGTTCCCTTTTTGTTATCCTTGCTTTTCAGTGGACTCCTGGTTCACTTGATAGCTCCTTGTAAATATGTTTGTTTTTGTGGATATTTTTTATTTCCAATAAATAAAAGAAGGAATGTGGCAAAGGTGAAATAATATACTAGAAAACATCCAAAATGTTGCCAACGCACACACACAAACACTATCTTGTGATATTGGTATCCTTTTCTTCTAGTATCGTTCTCTTGTATCAGGGACCAGTTTTTGATTTGGGTAAGTTTGAATTTGCCCCCTCTTAATGATATGATTCTAAACTTACCCTCCCATATTATACACTAGGGAGCCCCTCCCTTACTGCTGACGCCAGTCATCTACTGTTAGAAAAAAGATGTTAATGTGACCAAAATACCATTTCTTCTACAGAGCAACTTAATTGAAAATAAACCTTTAAATTTCACAAACCCCAACCCCAAACTGGTCTCCTACCTGCTCCACATCCACAATGCAATACAACCCACAACTGGAAAATATATATATATATATAGGGAGAGGTTCACAAGTGGACCAAAAGAATGGACTTTTTAATGGACCTTAACAAAAAACATATAATAACACATTAATTTTAATTCCTATAGTGTAATTGGTCCCCGCCAGCGGCACTAAATACGCGTGTCGATCGATCCCCCACCCACCCCACCCCACCCCCCATGGCAGCCCTGCTGTCATAAGGGCTGCCACAAGGGCTGCTTTGGTGATGGTGGTGGTTGGGGTGAGGTGGGGGGGCGGTGGGAGTGGGTGGGTGGCGGTGGGGGGTGGGGGGGTAGTGGGGTGAAGGTGTGGTCTCGGGTGCCGCTGGCGCGGACCAATTACACTATAGAAATTAAAATTAATGTGTTAATGTGTGTTTTTTGTTAAGGTCCATTAAAAAGTCCATTCTTTTGGTCCACTTGTGAACCTCTCCCTATATATATATATATATATATATATATGTATATATATATATATATATATATGTATATTGACTGCACCACTGAATCAAATGGTTCAAACTTATGTTATATGGTTTAGTTCGTCATTACATATATATAATGGCAGCGCCACAGATTTTTCGCCTCCGAAAATTATGTTAAGAGCTATATATTATATACACACCACTACAGCACCTGTATCTACACGAATCAAAGTTACGATTGTTGCAAATCAAAGGTGAGGAAACCACATTTGCACTTGGTTTTGTTAATTTCGTTGTGTATTTGGTTGTAGAAAATCTGTTTGAATTGGTTATTGATTTGATTAAATATGTGGCAAATTCATGATTTCAGAAGTGCATTACTATGCCTCCAAATCTTTCAATGCCACCAAAACTGCCTCCCCTACATAGCTGATCATGAAAAGGTTCATTTCTTTGTCGTGATCATGCTTGGGCAATAGCAATTCAGTTTGTGTCACTCCCATCGATTTGGGGTTATAGGGCTTGTTAGAGTGGCACACATTTGGTCACATTTACTAAATAGAGTCAGCTACCAGGGAGGTAAATCTACTTGGTAAATATATTTCGGGGAATGATATCTAATATCATATCTTTGACGGGGTAAAGTCAAAATTGACCTTTTTAGTTCTTTTTGCTATAGTTATGAATGAATTGATTAGACATATAAGTAATGAGATCTTATTTTGTGGTAATTTACTTATTTATTTTTGGATAGGGGGTCTCATGCCAGTTAGTTTAGAGTTCAGCCTAACGTGCAGAGTCCTTGCTGGGATGTTTATCTGTTCTTTTCCCCTTCGCGATGTTCTTATTTGTATATTTAGTCCTTTTCTTCTGGCGCACATCTGGTTTTCTGATCTCTTGTAAACTTTGTTTCATGAAATGAAGTTTGAGGGTTAAGAACTGAACTCATCCTACTTATATAAAATATATTTGTTGATATTTGTGGGTTAATAATGTTCCACTTCCAGTGAAATGGTATGTAGACTCGTAAAGATACTAATATGGTGGTACCATTATTGTATGTTCATCATCTATGTTATATACTTTATAGAGAAGAATTTAATCCAGTTTCTAGAATATATTCTTTTGACTTTGTTTAAATGTAAATGATCTCTTTCAGGATATGGCTTGCGACACATTTCTAAAAATTGTTCAGAAGTGCAGGCGTAAATTTGTTATTGTGCAGGTAATATCTGCTTCAGTATCTCTTGTATTATTATTTATTTATTTATTATTATTATTATTTTTTAACTTGATTTGATCTTGTTCATTTACATTTTATATAACATTCAAGTGATTATAATCTCTTCCCTTGTTTCCAGGTTGGAGAAAGCGAACCATTTGTATCTGAACTTTTAACTACCCTTCCAACAACTATTGCAGATCTCGAGCCTCATCAGATTCATTCATTTTATGAATCTGTATGCCCATATATTTCCCTATATATTATACGTGTGCACCACAACATTGTAACATCTCATACCATTTCTAAGGGTCTGGATCATTTGCCGGGTTGAATCAAATCCAGATGACCGGCCAAAATAGATTTGACCCATTTTCAACCAGAATCTGGAGCCATTTTGCTGCAAAATTTGGGTCACGTTTAAGTGGTACTCGGCGGCTAATGTTGCCCTCTTTTTTTTGGGGAAATTGTATTAGTTTAGGCGGCAACTGTTTGATGCCTCAATCTTTTCTTCATTTTATTTTTATTTTTTAGTAGGGTGGCAAAATATATGTCGTTGGAACCCAAAAAATGGCCAAATAACTGGATTTGCAGACTTCGCATTATAAAAAATGGCCAGACGCTTCGATCTGCTCTAACAAGTAAATGTCATACATAGAATTTCTTGTTATGTTTTTACATTGATGTACCCTTTTTCTAGGTTGGTAGTATGATCCAAGCAGAATCTGATCCACAGAAGAGGGAAGAATATTTACAAAGGCTGATGGAACTTCCAAATAAGGCAAAATTTTAATAAACGCCTTTTTATATATGGATTCTCTCTCTCTCTCTCTCCTTATGAACACTGTGTAATGCAGAAATGGGCTGAGATTATAGGACAGGCGCGCCTTAGTGCGGACTTCTTGAAGGATCAAGACGTGATCAGGACTGTGCTTAATATATTGCAGGTGTGGCATGATTTTAATGAAAATAAGAAGTTAGATCCTCAGCGTATGTATGTAGTAATAATCTGTTATAATCTATGTTTGAATTATATAATATAAATCTTAAATATACATGGTTATGAAGAGATGTAAGAAGCTGTTTTATAATTATCATTTGAAAAATTGAAATTGGTTCAAATGTGATTTGTGTTCTTCTCTAAAAAGCTGGATAGTCCTGTTTGAAAAAAAGGCAAACCCAGTGCACGAGGCTCCCGCCACTGCGGGGTACTGTGGGGGTTAGATGCACACAGCCTTACCCCTTCATATGTAGAGAGGCTGTTTCCGCGACCCGAACCTATGACCTCGAGGACACAATGGGGCAACCTTACCGTTGTTCCAGGTCACAATAGTCCTGTCTATAGTTGTTATTTTCAAACCATGAGATATGAATGTTAAAATGCATTTATATTTGATGGTTTTACTTCCAATCAACACCATACTTTTTACAAAGTGTATTATCCTTGCAATTTGGATTGTTGAGATGCGGACAACATTGAAATTATCTATAAGATTTGATGGTCCTACTTTCAGTCAACATAATGCTTTTCCATTTTATGTTATATATGTGTTACTGGTTGCTTAACAGACGAATACGAGTGCTGCCACTTCACTTGGAACATATTTCTTATCACAAATATCTTTGATCTTTTTGGATATGCTTAACGTGTATAGGTATGTTTTCTAAGTCAGTGACTAATTTTGCACGTTCAGCTATAAAATATCTATTACCCAACTCTTGAGCTTTCAACTTGTGTATATTTCAATTGGCTGATTATCAAGAACTAACAAGCGGTTCCATGGACTTTTGGGGGTTCAATAGAATGTACAGTGAGCTTATATCATCCAGCATTGCAGAAGGGTTGCCCTTTGCTTCCAAGACGTCGTATGTAAAACTATTGCGGTAAGGACAGTTATCCTTTTGTTAGGTGTTATTCGTATTTTTGATCCTTTTTTTTTGGGAAGATTTTCAATGGCCTCATTTTCTCAGAAGGTTGCAATGCGAAACTTGAGGCTTTCAATATGTGCATTTTTAATCCTCCGTCAAACCTCTGTTAGGAGACTTAACGGAATGGCTGAGTAATACAGATGGCGTAAATGCGTCTGATGTGGAAAAATCGATAGCTTTGTGCGCACTATATCCAATATGCGTGTGTGTTCTTTTTGGGTGGCATTTATAAAACAACCCATGAGTTTTTTAGAATAAATTTGAGGCAAATATATTCTCAGAAATATTTGTTGTTCCTGCAGTGACCTTTAGCCCGAAATAGTGATATAGTTGTACACAGTGGACAACTTATGTAGCATTGACATGTTAGTGTCGACTTTCATGTTAGCACGATTATACAACTGTGCCAGATCAGCATTTTCCGGCGACCTTGCCAGAAAAATCTTTGGAAATTCGTCAGAAAATGCTGACATGTCATTGCCTCGTTTTCACCGACTGGGACACGGTGTTGCATGTCAGAGCTGATGTCTTTTGAAAATAAGGTTTTTTAAAAGGTAAATGGATCTTAACGTTATTTATCCCATTTTCCCCCCTCCAGTTCAGTGAAGAGGGAAATCCTAAAACTCATTGAAACGTTTCTAGACAAGGCTGAAGAGCAACCACAAATTGGAAAACAATTTGTGCCCCCTATGATGGACCCTGTTCTTGGTGACTATGCCAGAAATTTGCCAGATGCAAGAGAATCAGAAGCCTTGTCACTTTTTGCCACAATAATAAACAAGTATGTTTATGTTTCCTTGTTATTGTTGCTACATTTCCCTTCTGACTATTGATAGCTTTCATATGACTGTCTAGTGGTGCTTGCAAGTGTTTAATGTTAATTAATTTCCTCCTGTATTTATTCACTTTCCCATACGATTTCTTTTAATGTAGGTACAAGGGTGCAATGATAGAGGATGTCCCTCGCATATTTGAAGCTGTATTTCAGTGTACCCTGGAGGTTAGAGTGAAACTGCTTTAGTTATGGACTTAAGGGTTAACACACATACATACTCCCTTTGTCCCAATTTAGTAGTCCTACTTTCCTTCTCTCGATGTCCCAAGTTAAGATTTCACTTTCCTTTTTTAAGATGCAACTAACCTACAAAAATCCACAATAGTGAACAAGTCTTAATCTTGGCCATTGGTTGAGTGTATCTTAAAACTGTCGAGAGAGAGAGAGAGAGGCTCTAAAGTTGACCAAACTAAAGGACCAAAACAACAACAAAAGGAAAAAAAAAATTGTCAGAAAAACCAGCAGGAAAGTGGGTGAGATAATCATCAAGAATTCTACGGCCGAAAATGAACATATTTATTAAATTTGCATTTCACCCGCTTCTGGTTGAAATTTTCAATGATTTTTTGTTATAGATGATCTCCTCATTGTGGAGATCATCTCCACCAAATTCGGTTTAAAATTTACAATTTTTTTAACTATTTTAAAAAATTGGTGTGTTTTTGGTCAGTTTTAGAGCCTGTTCATTTATATAAACATTTTGTGTTGTAATACAACTTCATCATCTTTACTTGACATGTGTTGTGTTTATGTGCCAGATGATTACGAAGAATTTTGAAGATTACCCTGAGCATCGTCTCAAGTTCTTTTCATTACTTCGTGCCATTGCTACGCATTGTTTCCCTGCTTTGATTCTATTGTCAAATGAGGTTTGTGTTTAGATTGTTCATGATATTGAACTATCTGTTAATGCATTGATCTTGAATTTATAATGTGCTCACAATATTCAGATATAAGCTTTTTATTACTCGTTCTTTAACTTTGATGTACATGATATTAAGTTCCCACTAATTCATGTTTGTTTCTTGATCCACATCAGCAACTAAAGCTTGTTATGGATTCTATCATATGGGCTTTCCGGCACACCGAGAGGAACATTGCTGAAACTGGGCTGAACCTTTTATTGGTGATGCTGAAGAACTTTCAGGTGTGATTCTTCAGGAGCTATTCAAATTCAGTCAGTAATATTTTATGTTGTGAGGGTCCGTAATAGGCCTGTAAATGGGGCCGGATTTGTGTCCTCTCGACTTGTTTATTAAGCTGTTAGCTAGGTCACTAACCGGATCATTGCTTTATCTCTCTTGTTTTAAGCGAAATTGTAAAATATTTTATTTTATTTTATGATGCGTCTGTTATGTATATAAATTTCTATATATTATATTTATTTATTATACATTAATGTATTTTTATATGTATATAAATTTATATATGTACCAAAAATATACGTGTATATATATATATTCAGTATATACTATAGTTAATCGGACTGCTAGATGCATTTCTGATCCATTTAACAATCTGATAATTGGGAAATCGGGTAATCAGAGTTTTAAATATATCCAGATATGCTTAATGAATCTGATTTGGATAGGATGTGGGTCCAGACCTGGTCCATTGACAACCCTACTCCTTAGAGCATCTCCAATGTTTTTTTTTTTTGTGTAAATCTATGTAGATTGAGTTTTACACAAATTATAGGCCACTATAATTTCCTCTCCAATGGTGCCTTTCAGTTTTTATGTAAAAATTAGAATACAATTTTACACAAATGACATACAAACATGGGTAAAGTAAAAAGAAAGGAGAGAATGAGCGGGTTTGATCATAGTAGCTTAAGACAAAAATGATGATGATATGTTTGTGCTTTAAATATACATCCTTTTCACACATTGTTGATGTGTTCACTTGGAGCACACATTATCTCTAAATGTGTATATTTTACATAAAAGTGTTACACAACTGTTAAAGATTCACTTACCATCCTTTCTGGTTACTTCACAGGCTTCTGAGTTCTGTAATAAATTCTATCGCACTTACCTTGTGACCATCGAGCAAGAAATATTTGCTGTCTTGACCGACACATTTCATAAACCTGGGTTCAAGTTGCATGTATTGGTGCTTCAGCATTTGTTCTGCCTGGTAATTTACCTTCCTACCCTTCCTCCGCCTTACTAACTAGCATGCTCTTTACATTTATTTGACACACTTTCAGGCTGAGTCCGGTTCGTTAACAGAGCCTTTATGGGACATGTCGACGGTTTCTTATCCATACCCTAATAATGCAATGTTTGTCCGTGAATACACCATAAAGTTGTTGGGTACATCGTTCCCCAACATGACAGCGGCGGAGGTATGTTACTAAAATTAAAATCACGTCTTTTTTCACTTTACTCCCGAGACACCTCGCAAATTCATTAATTAGACATATAACAACCCACTTGTCTAATTAATGAATGTGTTGCGGGGTAAGTCTAAATATCGATTTTTCTCGGGGGATAAAGTGTGAAAAATCCTAAAAATTATTGTCAATTTTTTTTTTCCGTTTATTGCACACCCTACTTACATGAGGGATGTTTTCAGGTCACCCAATTTGTGAGTGGACTATTTGAGTCTAGGAATGACATTTCCACCTTCAAGGATCATATACGAGATTTCCTTGTACAATCAAAAGAATTCTCAGCTCAGGCAAGCACTCCACGCACCTATTTTCTTGAGTTGTATCTTATCTATCTCTCACTTTAAAAAAATGATTTTACTTTATTTGTAAATGGTAAAATGCTAATTATCCCCTGAACTTTGAAGTTTTTGTAAGAACCCACCTTGAACTATTTTTATGCACAAAATTCCTTAAGACTATACATTTTGAAACAAGGTCCTCTATTGTTGCTAGAAAAATCCCAAAAGGGTTGGTATATGTACAAAATGAATAGTTCAAGGGGTTATTGGGACATTCAGAGGTTTATTTGCAAAATTTTGAAAGCTCAGTTTTTTTCTCCTTTTTTTGTTTTTTAATTTACATACTTTTTGCACTTTAGGCTATTATAAATATCGTGGGTTTAACTATAGATTAGCGGAAAAATCTTAAGAGTCCTGAATACATTATATATTGTACTTATGCTTGTGGGAACCATCAGTGTTGGAGTAACAATAAAGAATTCGTAACACCACATTGCATTTGGGACTCAAAATTTTGGCCCCATAGCATTACCCCAGATTATCATCTCTTTGGGTTGCTAGTTTTACTATTACAACTTAGTGATGATGTTTGGGGTGACAATTTTAGACACGACACGATAATAAGACACAATTGAGCAAAATTGAGCCTATTCATGTCGTGTTGTGTTGTATTCGTGGCAAAATTATGAGTTGTGTTATCGTGTCTTCTCGTTGTGTTATTCATGGATTATCGTTTTTAGTTGGGTGTAATTAATCGTGTTTGTCGTTTCGTTTTTAAATGGATTGTGTATGTGTCTAAATGGTGCGTGGATTAGTCGACTGTCTTATTTAAATTGTTCTAAGAAACATCTCTATTCTCATTTGTGCAGGACAACAAGGATCTTTTCGCAGAAGAAGCAGCGGCTCAGAGAGAGAGGGAACGGCAACGGATGCTTACCATTCCAGGACTTGTTGCGCCAAATGGGATACAAGACGAGCTGTGGGACTCATAGAGGAGCGTCTAATCTAAATGGAAAATCTAATTTTTGTGAGTCACTAATGGGTCGGAGATCAGAAATTCTTTATCCCTTTTTCTTATTTTTATCACCTTCACAAAATTTCTCTAGTTTTAAGCTAGTTGTAAATCATGAAGGCGGGCGTGCGGGTGCGAAGGCTTGGCTGCTGTGAAACCATTGGGTGGGGTGTAGATTTATTAGAAAATTCTAATTTAGGAATTTATATATATGGGTTTGAGTCATTGTACCGCTGGGATATTGTAATTCATGAGTAAAGAGTGGGATGAACTGTTGAACTGACCTCCCTTAGTAGAAGTGAATCGGAATAGGTGTAGTATATGGATATTTTTATGGTTTGTTCAGATAAATATATGTATTTTTTTACCTTCTGATTTTGTTAATTTGGTAGAACATAGAGGTCTAATTTTTTGGTTTTCAGCCTACTGGGCTCTTTTTTCTCTTCCTTTTCCTTTTGCTCTCGTTTTTGCCTAGACTCTCTCTCTCTCTCTCTCTCTCTCTCTCTCTCTCTCTCTCTCTATAGCTAACTCCTCTTCATCAAGGTCAACACGGATGGTTGTGATGTTAGTTATGATTTTCATCGCCGTGTTAGGCTCATCCAAATGGGGCGGAATTTGCCTCAAGGATCCTAAGATTTCTTTCATCACAAGGTTTCTTTCGCAGACAACCCAATCCGCCACCTTGTTAAACAGCTCCGACAACCTGTTAGTGGTAGCGTTGGGTTAAATCTCCTTTTGTCAAAGAGAAAGTTGCTCGTATGAGCCGATCACCCTCAGCGATATCATGTTGCAAAAACAGCTATAAGAAGGGATATGATACTAGGGATGGAGATTTAACCTGACCCATAGGAGCTACATCCCGTCCCGCGCTTAATGGGGTGGGTTTTAAAACCCGATTAATGAATTAGGAGTGGGTATGGGTTCTAAAAAAAATCCGTTTATTAAATGGGGCGGGTTAGGAGTCGAGTTAAATAAAATCGCTCCGTCCCGCCCCGACCCGTTTAACTTATGTGTACATAATTACCCTTTATATGTATGTCAATTACAATTAAACAATATATATATTAAAAAAAATACATAATTACCCTTTATATATATATAATATATATATGTATGTATGTATGTACACATACATACACACATACATTAAAAAAACCTTTATTTGTATGCTAATTTTCTACAAGATCTATGTGAAAACATGAATTCACAATTGGGGGATTGTCTCACATATTGAAATACGAACTATTATAGACCTCTAAGACTATAATGTAATAATTTTAATTTTACTATTTTTAAAATTAACCTAACCCGAATGACCCTCAACCCGTCCCGTTTATTAAATGGGGCGGGTTAGGAGTTAATTTAAATAAAAATCAATCCGCCCCTCCCCCTTGTTTATTAAATTGGTCGGGTTAGGGTTTTATCAAATCCGCCCTGTTGCCACCCCTATATGATACCCCATATTGATAATGAATGTTTGTCCTTGTAAACTTGACCACTTTTTAGCCTTAGATAGGCGCACAATTTATATTAAAAGTGGAGGCCATAAAGAAGTCATGTTGTAGAGCTCTTGTAGAGGCAAGTGTTACATGTTTGCAAATTGTTGACAATTAATACATCCTTTGACATAATTTCCCCAATCATCATACATGGGGCTCTAGTACTACCCTACCTATATGTTCTTTTTACCAAACATATAGCCACTCACGTGGTGTTCGCGTTCTCCATGTGTATTTCTTCCATCACCTTTTGCGCCTTTGATTGAGTGAGGCATTGGGCATGAGTGTTGAAGTTTCCCTTGCATAACTTGTTTGGAGACAAAATGAATTGGCGTAGACCAGGACAACTTCTCTTTTATCCACATTTGGTGAATATTTTCCTTCTTGGAACAACTTCAAGAAGTCACAATACCATGGTTTGGAGGTTATTAGACTCCGTTATGAGATCTCGTAGGTATACTCCAAATGGATTTGCTTTTGTATCTCAAGAGGCATCGTTGTCAATTCCTTTAGGATATCTAGCATTGAGGCCAAGGTGGCCATAGATCCTACGTAATTGTTTTCATATCATGGTAGGTAGAAAAATCGAATGTCATAACGCAAGCAGGCTACCTCTTCTATATACCCTTGGTAAAGGATGAAAAGTTCCTCTTTGATTTTCCATTAACCTAACAATTCAATGATGATTAGAGTGGAGTCCCCGGACATATACAAACGTTGGATTCCTCTTTGATAGGCAAACTTTAGTATTAATATCCAAACTTCATATTTAGATATATTAGTCAAGGTTCTAAAAGGCGCGAGGCGTGATCGAGGCGTAAAGGTCAAGCCTCAAGCCTTAAGAGCCTAGGCGTAAAAAGGCGTTTTCCTTTTTTATTATTTTATTTATTCCAAGGCTAGTAATATAATAAAATAGTACATGCCTTGAATTTTGAAAATATATCCATATGTTTGGTAGCCATCTTTCTCATATTCATGCTCCGTAACCAATATTTGTCAACTAATCCTTTCTTTTTAAAAAAAAAGTGTGCCTTAGGCCTTTTACCAAGAATAAGGCGTAGGCGATGCGTTTCTCTCAAGCCTCAAGCCTAGGCGGACCTTTTAGAACAAAGATATTAGTTGGTCATTATAAACTCTAGGTCATGCATGTGAATCCTTTATTATTTGCGGCGACATCTAAGTATAACTTCCAAAAAAGGTTCATCTTGATCTTCTAATGTTAAGATAATTTTGTTGGGAAGCTCAACGACCACCTCTTCGATTTCTTTTAAGGGAGCGGCGTCCAAGTAGTCATTAATGGCATTTCCTTAAAAAGATTGAGAGATATATTTAGCGTTAAATTCAACCAAAACAAATATCCACTTATCCATTCGATATGGAAGGAAGGCTTCACTAGAAGATGTTTCACTAGGGACATCTTCAAAGCCAATTTGATTTGGGAAGCGACCATGTAGTGTCATAACTTTTGAGTGATCCATGGAGGGGACATGTATGACTTCTCTAAAGTACTGTGCCACTCTTCAAAGTCTGAGAGCTTTAAACTGACATAATAAATGACCATTTACTTGCGGAAATCCTCAATATATTTGGCTAACATTGTCTCCATGGTGGTGCCGGTGACATGATATATAGTAACAGTGGTATTTTCGTTTGAGAGGGCTTAGTACTTAAGGAGAATTCAGATATAAGTTCACCTTCTCGAAGGCTTTCTCGAATGTATCCTGACCAAATTTTGGTAAAAACCTTGTTAAGTAGCTTGAAGACGGACTCATATATTAAGTTAACTGAAAGATGAGCTTGTTGATGTATTGGAGGCGTCTTAAAGGCCTCTACCTTCCTTTTTCAACTCGGGAGGAGCCATCACGAGTATGGATTTGACCTTAGCTGGCTCGATTTAGATCCCTTGCTCCTTGTCGAGATGAGAAACACAAGCAACTTTCCTTAAGTTACGTCGGAGATGCATATCTAAGGATTTGATTGTCTGATACTTCGGTACATGTTTGAAGAACTTATTTAGTGTAGGCATGTGACCTTCACAAGTTAAATTTGAGTATTATGTTGTTGACATAAACTTTGACCTCTTAATGGATCAGGACATAGGTGATGGTGATAACTCATCTATGATAGATAGCGCCAACATTTTAGGCCTAATGGCTTGATCTTGTAGAAGAAGGTTCCCATTGGCTTAGTAATTGTCATCTTTTTTAAGTCATTTGAGTGCATTTTAATCTGATTGTACTTTACAAACCCGTCTATGAAGTACTTGAGCACGTGATCGTGTCAATGTTAGATAATGGATCATTCCCAAAGGGCTTGTTTTTATAGGTAGCCATAATCGACACATACCTTTTCTTCTGGTCTTTGGGACCGAGACTATATTGCCCATCCACATGTTGTGCTCGACTACCCTTAGAAATATAATGTTGATTTGTTTCATAACATATTCTTCGATTTCAAGAGACAAAGCGTTTGCAACTTTAGCTTAACTGGTTTGCCATTGGGATATTTTGGAATTTGGTGAACAATAGTTCTAGAGTCGATATCTCGCATGTCAGAGTATTCCTTAAGGAAATTAATTAGCTCGAACGTTTCTACATTGTTTAAAGTCAAACTAATTTAAACTTATTTAATTTTCATGCTAGCCTCATAATTGATCATTATCATTTCATCGATGCGTTGTGCGCGATTAAATTGCTTTTGACTTGTTTGTCGATGAGTAAAACTCTAATTGTAAACAAACTCACCTTGCCTTCCCGATTCCTTGCTAACATCCTTTCCCACGATACTTACAGAGCATTATTGATGAAGGGAGATGATCAATGCCCAGTAGATATTAGGAAAGTATAATATATCAAAAGATAAATATACCTACACCATTCATTTTAAAATTTCGAAAATCCTTGCATTTGGCGTTGTAAAAGTACTTGTATACTCAAAGTGCCCCATATGATTTAATTATCTTAATTCCTCGACCAAAACATTCTTTGAGTCTTTGTCCTAGAGGGGCCTCCAGAAAGCTTCATTAACTTCACCCTAAATCATTCATGCCAACAACTCGAATACATCACTTATGAAAATGTATAAGTTGACTAGCAGACTTATAATCCTCCACCATTAAAATGTTTTCATGAAAAGGTAAATACTTTTGAATAAACTTTGTGGATATTTTTGTGGAAAGTCAAATACATGATGTAATATATTGCTATTATATAAATCTGTATTAAAAAATGCATTTTTAGTGTATTTTAAAATGCGTGTTTCTTGGTTGGGAACAACATCTTTTAGAGTTTTGCTAAAATTATTTTTTTTCAAACTTTAGAAGACAAACTCACAATTTCTTTTGTGAGCTTTGGCGCAACATGTTCGCTTCAGATTTGCTACAAGGAAGTCTCGTCGTTACCAAACTTGGTCCAGGTGCAAAGAGTCAGCCTCATACCTCGACTTGCTTCACCTCAGGTTCACTACCAAACTTCATTCGATCAACCTCAGTTTGATCATAATAAGGTTAGAGTGCCGAACCTAATTTCCTTATAAATAATAACCCCCACTTATCACTTGGGAGTCATTGCTTTTGGAGTAAATATTATGCATACTTTTTTCACTTTACAAAAGGTAAAATAAACTTATAGGAAATTTGCTCTTTAACCTAGCCTAACCGTAATACTCAAAATAACTCATTTCTTACTAAGTGAAACCTCATACACCCTCTCTAAGACTAATCAAATCTTATTGAATAGCAATAATGAGACAAAATCCTAACAAAGCGAAGGAATGTTTGTGTTAGTTAACATTTAAGATAATCTAATCATGTTTACGTAACATTATATAAAAACCCCAAAAAATAAAGGGCGATCCTCCTTTATAGTAGTCCCATTCTTTCCTTAAATACATTGCAAGCTATGTGATCTTTAAATCGCATAGTGCGAGTACGTAGGCTCACCCGAAACTCTATCTGAGTGAACAAGTCCAACCCTTGTACATATTTATTCTTTGATAATATATTTTGTACTCATTGCAGTGCATAGTTTACCCGCATATCTAACTATTTTGGTTTTGTTGATTCTGTAACACAATGACATGATAGTGTAAATTCACACATACACTTTGCGAGTGAAAGGGTGGAGTGGGTGCTTAACACCTTCCAACTCCATAACCTAGTCCCCGGACTCTAGCTTTCTTGTTAAATCACACATATCACTTACCATGCCAGGTCTTTACGAAGATCTCTCATTCTTTTATTTGTTTTGAATAAAATAGACTGGTGACTCCATATTTTCCATAAGAGAATCACTACACCAAAACTGGCGATTGGTCACGGCCAAAATCCCTGACCAAAACTGTGGGTCGCGGACTTCGGCCGTGACCATTTCTGGCGTGACCATTTTCGTGGGTCGCGGCCCAAGTCCGTGACCAAAAAATGGTCACGACCAAGAGGGGTCACGACAGATGGTCGCGGACTTTGGCCGTGACCCATGCCGTGACGGGTCGCGGCCCTAATCCGTGACCCATAACCGTGACAAATTGGTAGCGGCCAAAGTCCGCGACCCACTTCCGTGACAAAAAAAATTAAAAAAAATTGGTCGCGGCCCTTGTCCATGACCCACAATCGTGACAAATTGGTCGCGGCCAAAGTCCGCGACCCATGTGCGTGACAAAAAAAAAATTAAAAAAATTGGTCGCGGCCCTAGTCCGCGACCCATTACCGTGACAAAAAATAAAAAAAATGGTCGCGGACTTTGGCCGCGACCATTTTTAAGCGCGACAAAAAAATTAAAAATGGTCATGGACAATGTCCATGACCATATTTATCTATAATTTAAAAAAAAAAATATTTTTTTTTGTCCAATCTTAAAATTGGGGGTCCTGTGAGTGCACCGTCGGTTGCTACGAGGTGTTACAAATATTTATTATAGGCAAAACAATAAAAAAAAATCACAAATTGCGAATTGAGAATGTTGTTAATAAACAAATATATATAAAAACTTAAAAATATTACACGTCTTAATAATTCACAGACCAAAAAAAAAATTGGGCAGAGTTTCCTCTATTTTCTTGACATACCAAAACCTGTAAATGAAAAACCTGCTTATTATAAAGCCCGCACGGCTATAAAATTCAACAATCAAATTATAAAAGCCCGCACGGCCATAAAACTAAACAATAAAAGCCTGCACGGCTATAACACATAAAAAACATTATCCTGAATGTCCACAATATATAAATAATCATCATGTTGTAAACCATTGCCTCCTTCATTTGATCCACGTGCAAAAACCCTACAAATGATAGGATACAAAAAAAAAAAATATCAGTAACCTAGTAGTTTTACAAAAAAATTAATCAAGCTGAAAAATTGCATATATGAGTTAAAATTATCAGTAACCAAGTAGAAATATGAAAATTAAGTCTAAAAATAAGCAAATTACAATCGTACCCTCAAACCGGGAGACTCGCGGCTGCGGGGTCAGTTCCTACGAGTTACGTTGGTCCCGTGGGAGGTGTTGGTGCCACCCACGGGGCCGTTCGGGGGCAGTTTCGAGTTTTCACCCTCTAACGTCATATTTTTCAGCCAAAGTGTAGCAATAAGCAAATTACCATCGTACTCTCAAACCGGGAGACCCGCGACTGCGGGGTCAGTTCCTACGAGTTACGTTGGTCCCGTGGGAGGTGTTGGTGCCACCCACGGGGCCGTTCGGGGGCTGTTTCGAGTTTTCACCCTCTAACGTCATGTTTTTCAGCGTAAGTGTAGAAATAAGCAAATTACCGTCGTACTCTCCAACCGGGAGACCCGCGGCTGCGGGGTCAGTTCCTACGAGTTACGTTGGTCCCATGGGAGGTGTTGGTGCCACCCACGGGGCCGTTCGTGGGCTGTTTCGAGTTTTTACCCTCTAACGTCATGTTTTTAAGCCTAAGTGTAGAAATAAGCAAATTACCGTCGTACTCTCAAACCGGGAAACCCGCGGCTGCGGGGTCAGTTCCTACGAGTTACGTTGGTCCTGTGGGAGGTGTTGGTGCCACCCACGGGGCCGTTCGGGGGCTGTTTCGAGTTTTCACCCTCTAACGTCGTGTTTTTAAGCCTAAGTCTAGAAATAAACAAATTACCGTCGTACTCTCAAACCGGGAGACCCGCGGCTGCGGGGTCAGTTCCTACGAGTTACGTTGGTCCCGTGGGAGGTGTTGGTGCCACCCACGGGGCCGTTCGGGGGCTGTTTCGAGTTTTCACCCTCTAACGTCAAGTTTTTAAGCCAAAGTGTAGAAATAAGCAAATTACCATCGTACACTCAAACCGGGAGACCCGCGGCTGCGGGGTCAGTTCCTACGAGTTACGTTGGTCCCGTGGGAGGTGTTGGTGCCACCCACGGGGCCGTTCGGGGGCTGTTTCGAGTTTTCACCCTCTAACGTCATGTTTTTAAGCCAAAGTGTAGAAATAAGCAAATTACCGTCGTACTCTCAAACCGGGAGACCCGCGGCTACGGGGTCAGTTCCTACGAGTTACGTTGGTCCTGTGGGAGGTGTTGGTGCCACCCACGGGGCCGTTCGGGGGCTGTTTCGAGTTTTCACCCTCTAACGTTATGTTTTTAAGCCTAAGTGTAGAAATAAGCAAATTACCGTCGTACTCTCAAACCGAAAGACCCGCTGCTGCGGGGCCAGTGCCTACTAGTTACGTTGGTCCCATGGGAGGTGTTGGTGCCACCCACGGGGCCGTTCGGGGGCTGTTTCGAGATTTCACCCTCTAACGTCGTGTTTTTAAGCCTAAGTCTAGAAATAAGTAAATTACCGTCGTACTCTCAAACCGGGAGACCCGCGGCTGCGGGGTCAGTTCCTACAAGTTACGTTGGTCCCGTGGGAGGTGTTGGTGCCACCCACGGGGCCGTTCGGGGGCTGTTTCGAGTTTTCACTCTCTAACGTCATGTTTTTAAGCCTAAGTGTAGAAATAAGCAAATTACCGTCGTACTCTCAAACCGGGAGACCCGCGGCTGCGGGGTCAGTTCCTACGAGTTACGTTGGTCCCGTGGGAGGTGTTGGTGCCACCCACGGGGCCGTTCGGGGGCTGTTTCGAATTTTCGCCCTCTAACGTCGTGTTTTTAAGCCTAAGTCTAGAAATAAACAAATTACCGCCGTACTCTCAAATCGGGAGACCCGCGGCTGCGAGGTCAGTTCCTACGAGTTACGTTGGTCCCGTGGGAGGTGTTGGTGCCACCCACGGGGCCGTTCGGGGGCTGTTTCGAGTTTTCACCCTCTAACGTCGTATTTTGAAGCCTAAGTCTAGAAATAAGCAAATTACCGTCGTACTCTCAAACCGGGAGACCCGCGGATGCGGGGTCAGTTCCTACGAGTGACGTTGGTCCCGTGGGAGGTGTTGGTGCCACCCACAGGGCCGTTCGGGGACTTTTTCGAGTTTTCACCCTCTAACGTCGTGTTTTGAACCCTAAGTCTAGAAATAAGCAAATTACCGTCGTACTCTCAAACCGGGAGACCCGCGGCTGCGGGGTCGGTTCCTACGAGTTACGTTGGTCCCGTGGGAGGTGTTGGTGCCACCCACGGGGCCGTTCGGGGGCTGTTTCGAGTTTTCACCCTCTAACGTCATGTTTTTAAGCCTAAGTGTAGAAATAAGCAAATTACCGTCGTACTCTCAAACCGGGAGACCCGCGGCTGCGGGGTCAGTTCCTATGAGTGACGTTAGTCCCGTGGGAGGTGTTGGTGCCACCCACGGGGCCGTTCGGGGGCTGCTTCGAGTTTTCACCCTCTAACGTCGTGTTTTTAAGCCTAAGTCTAGAAATAAGCAAATTACCGTCGTACTCTCAAACCGGGGAGACCCGCGGCTGCGGGAGCAATTCCTACGAGTTACGTTGGTCCCGTGGGAGGTGTTGGTGCCACCCACGGGGCCGTTCGGGTGCAGTTTCGAGTTTTCATCCTCTAACGTCGTGTTTTTAAGCCTAAGTGCAGAAATAAGCAAATTACCGTCGTACTCTCAAACCGGGAGACCTGCGGATGCGGGGTCAGTTCCTACGAGTTACGTTGGTCCCGTGGGAGGTGTTGGTGCCACCCACGGGGCCGTTCGGGGGCTGTTTCGAGTTTTCACCCTCTAACGTCATGTTTTTAAGCCAAAGTGTAGAAATAAGCAAATTACCATCGTACACTCAAACCGGGAGACCCGCGGCTGCGGGGTCAGTTCCTACGAGTTACGTTGGTCCCGTGGGAGGTGTTGGTGCCACCCACGGGGCCGTTCGGGGGCGGTTTCGAGTTTTCACCCTCTAACGTCATGTTTTTAAGCCAAAGTGTAGAAATAAGCAAATTACCGTCGTACTCTCAAACCGGGAGACCCGCAGCTACGGGGTCAGTTCCTACGAGTTACGTTGGTCCTGTGGGAGGTGTTGGTGCCACCCACGGGGCCGTTCGGGGGCTGTTTCGAGTTTTCACCCTCTAACGTTATGTTTTTAAGCCTAAGTGTAGAAATAAGCAAATTACCGTCGTACTCTCAAACCGGAAGACCCGCTGCTGCGGGGCCAGTTCCTACTAGTTACGTTGGTCCCATGGGAGGTGCTGGTGCCACCCACGGGGCCGTTCGGTGGCTGTTTCGAGTTTTCACCCTCTAACGTCGTGTTTTTAAGCCTAAGTCTAGAAATAAGTAAATTACCGTCGTACTCTCAAACCGGGAGACCCGCGGCTGCGGGGTCAGTTCCTACAAGTTACGTTGGTCCCGTGGGAGGTGTTGGTGCCACCCACGGGGCCGTTCGGGGGCTGTTTCGAGTTTTCACTCTCTAACGTCATGTTTTTAAGCCTAAGTGTAGAAATAAGCAAATTACCGTCGTACTCTCAAACTGGGAGACCCGCGGCTGCGGGGTCAGTTCCTACGAGTTACGTTGGTCCCGTGGGAGGTGTTGGTGCCACCCACGGGGCCGTTCGGGGGCTGTTTCGAATTTTCGCCCTCTAACGTCGTGTTTTTAAGCCTAAGTCTAGAAATAAACAAATTACCGCCGTACTCTCAAATCGGGAGACCCGCGGCTGCGAGGTCAGTTCCTACGAGTTACGTTGATCCCGTGGGAGGTGTTGGTGCCACCCACGGGGCCGTTCGGGGGCTGTTTCGAGTTTTCACCCTCTAACGTCGTATTTTGAAGCCTAAGTCTAGAAATAAGCAAATTACCGTCGTACTCTCAAACCGGGAGACCCGCGGATGCGGGGTCAGTTCCTACGAGTGATGTTGGTCCTGTGGGAGGTGTTGGTGCCACCCACAGGGCCGTTCGGGGACTTTTTCGAGTTTTCACCCTCTAACGTCGTGTTTTGAACCCTAAGTCTAGAAATAAGCAAATTACCGTCGTACTCTCAAACCGGGAGACCCGCGGCTGCGGGGTCCGTTCCTACGAGTTACGTTGGTCCCGTGGGAGGTGTTGGTGCCACCCACGGGGCCGTTCGGGGGCTGTTTCGAGTTTTCACCCTCTAACGTCATGTTTTTAAGCCTAAGTGTAGAAATAAGCAAATTACCGTCGTACTCTCAAACCGGGAGACCCGCGGCTGCGGGGTCAGTTCCTACGAGTGACGTTAGTCCCGTGGGAGGTGTTGGTGCCACCCACGGGGCCGTTCGGGGGCTGCTTCGAGTTTTCACCCTCTAACGTCGTGTTTTTAAGCCTAAGTCTAGAAATAAGCAAATTACCGTCGTACTCTCAAACCGGGAGACCCGCGGCTGCGGGGGCAATTCCTACGAGTTACGTTGGTCCCGTGGGAGGTGTTGGTGCCACCCACGGGGCCGTTCGGGTGCAGTTTCGAGTTTTCACCCTCTAACGTCGTGTTTTTAAGCCTAAGTGCAGAAATAAGCAAATTACCGTCGTACTCTCAAACCGGGAGACCCGCGGATGCGGGGTCAGTTCCTACGAGTTACGTTGGTCCCGTGGGAGGTGTTGGTGCCACCCACGGGGCCGTTCGGGGGCTGTTTCGAGTTTTCACCCTCTAACGTCATGTTTTTAAGCCAAAGTGTAGAAATAAGCAAATTACCGTCGTACTCTCAAACCGGGAGACCCGCGGCTGCGGGGTCAGTTCCTACGAGTTACGTTGGTCCTGTGGGAGGTGTTGGTGCCACCCACGGGGCCGTTCGGGGGCTGTTTCGAGTTTTCACCGTCTAACGTTATGTTTTTAAGCCTAAGTGTAGAAATAAGCAAATTACCGTCGTACTCTCAAACCGGGAGACCCACGGCTGCGGGGTCAGTTCCTACGTGTTACGTTGGTCCCGTGGGAGGTGTTGGTGCCACCCACGGGGCCGTTCGGGGGCTGTTTCGATTTTTCACCCTCTAACGTCATGTTTTTAAGCCTAAGTACAGAAATAAGCAAATTATCGTCGTACTCTCAAACCGGGAGACCCGCGGCAGCGTGGTCAGTTCCTACGAGTTACGTTGGTCCCGTGGGAGGTGTTGGTGCCATCCACGGGGCCGTTCGGGGGCTATTTCGAGTTGTCACCCTCTAACGTCGTGTTTTTAAGCCTAAGTCTAGAAATAAGCAAATTACCGTCGTACTCTCAAACCGGGAGACCCGCGGCTGCAGGGTCAGTTCCTACCAGTTACGTTGGTCCCGTGGGAGGTGTTGGTTCCACCCACGGGGCCGTTCGGGGGGTGTTTCGAGTTTTCACCGTCTAACGTCATGTTTTTAAGCCTAAGTGTAGAAATAAGCAAATTACCGTCGTACTCTCAAACCGGGAGACCCGCGGCTGCGGGGTCAGTTCCTACGAGTTACGTTGGTCCCGTGGGAGGTGTTGGTGCCACCCACGGGGCCGTTCGGGGGCTGTTTCGAGTTTTCACCCTCTAATGTTATGTTTTTAAGCCTAAGTGTAGAAATAAGCAAATTACCGTCGTACTCTCAAACCGGGAGACCCGCGGCAGCGTGGTCAGTTCCTACGAGTTACGTTGGTCCCGTGGGAGGTGTTGGTGCCATCCACGGGGCCGTTCGGGGGCTGTTTCGAGTTTTCACCCTCTAACGTCGTATTTTTAAGCCTAAGTCTAGAAATAAGCAAATTACCGTCGTACTCTCAAACCGGGAGACCCGCGGCTGCGGGGTCAGTTCCTACGAGTTACGTTGGTCCCGTGGGAGGTGTTGGTGCCACCCACGGGGCCGTTCGGGGGCTGTTTCGAGTTTTCACCCTCTAACGTCATGTTTTTAAGCCTAAGTGTAGAAATAAGCAAATTACCGTCGTACTCTCAAACCGGGAGACCCGCGGCTGCGGGGTCAGTTCCTACGAGTTACGTTTGTCCCGTGGGAGGTGTTGGTGCCACCCACGGGGCCGTTCGGGGGCTGTTTCGAGTTTTCACCCTCTAACGTCGTTTTTTTAGGCCTAAGTCTAGAAATAAGCAAATTACCGTCGTACTCTCAAACCGGGAGACCCGCGGCTGCGGGGTCAGTTCCTACGAGTTACGTTGGTCCCATGGGAGGTGTTGGTGCAACCCACGGGGCCGTTCGTGGGCTGTTTCGAGTTTTCACCCTCTAACGTCATGTTTTTAAGCCTAAGTGCAGAAATAAGCAAATTACCGTCGTACTCTCAAACCGGGAGACCCGCGGCAGCGTGGTCAGTTCCTACGAGTTACGTTGGTCCCGTGGGAGGTGTTGGTGCCATCCACGGGGCCGTTCGGGGGCTGTTTCGAGTTTTCACCCTCTAACGTCTTGTTTTTAAGCCTAAGTCTAGAAATAAGCAAATTACCGTCGTAATCTCAAACCGGGAGACCCGCGGCTGCGGGGACAGTTCCTACGAGTTACGTTGGTCCCGTGGGAGGTGTTGGTGCCACCCACGGGGCCGTTCGGGGGCTGTTTCGAGTTTTCACCCTCTAACGTCATGTTTTTAAGCCTAAGTGTAGAAATAAGAAAATTACCGTCGTACTCTCAAACCGGGAGACCCGCGGCTGCGGGGTCAGTTCCTACGAGTTACGTTGGTCCCGTGGGAGGTGTTGGTGCCACCCACGGGGCCGTTCGGGGGCTGTTTCGAGTTTTCACCCTCTAATGTTATGTTTTTAAGCCTAAGTGTAGAAATAAGCAAATTACCGTCGTACTCTCAAACCGGGAGACCCGCGGCAGCGTGGTCAGTTCCTACGAGTTACGTTGGTCCCGTGGGAGGTGTTGGTGCCATCCACGGGGCCGTTCGGGGGCTGTTTCGAGTTTTCACCCTCTAACGTCGTGTTTTTAAGCCTAAGTCTAGAAATAAGCAAATTACCGTCGTACTCTCAAACCGGGAGACCCGCGGCTGCGGGGTCAGTTCCTACGAGTTACGTTGGTCCCGTGGGAGGTGTTTGTGCCACCCACGGGGCCGTTCGGGGGCTGTTTCGAATTTTCACCCTCTAACGTCATGTTTTTAAGCCTAAGTGTAGAAATAAGAAAATTACCGTCGTACTCTCAAACCGGGAGACCCGCGGCTGCGGGGTCAGTTCCTACGAGTTACGTTGGTCCCGTGGGAGGTGTTGGTGCCACCCACGGGGCCGTTCGGGGGCTGTTTCGAGTTTTCACCCTCTAACGTCGTGTTTTTAAGCCTAAGTCTAGAAATAAGCAAATTACCGTCGTACTCTCAAACCGGGAGACCCGCGGCTGCGGGGTCAGTTCCTACGAGTTACGTTGGTCCCGTGGGAGGTGTTGGTGCCACCCACGGGGCCGTTCGGGGGCTGTTTCGAGTTTTCACCCTCTAATGTTATGTTTTTAAGCCTAAGTGTAGAAATAAGCAAATTACCGTCGTACTCTCAAACCGGGAGACCCGCGGCAGCGTGGTCAGTTCCTACGAGTTACGTTGGTCCCGTGGGAGGTGTTGGTGCCATCCACGGGGCCGTTGGAGGGCTGTTTCGAGTTTTCACCCTCTAACGTCGTGTTTTTAAGCCTAAGTCTAGAAATAAGCAAATTACCGTCGCACTATCAAACCGGGAGACCCGCGGTTGCGGGGCCAGTTCCTACGAGTTACTTTGGTCCCGTGGGAGGTGTTGGTGCCACCCACGGGGCCGTTCGGGGGCTGTTTCGAGTTTTCACCCTCTAACGTCATGTTTTTAAGCCTAAGTGTAGAAATAAGCAAATTACCGTCGTACTCTCAAACCGGGAGACCCGCGGCTGCGGGGTCAGTTCCTACGAGTTACGTTGGTCCCGTGGGAGGTGTTGGTGCCACCCACGGGGCCGTTCGGGGGCTGTTTCGAGTTTTCACCCTCTAACGTCATGTTTTTAAGCATAAGTGTAGAAATAAGCAAATTACCGTCGTACTCTCAAACCTGGAGACCCGCGGCTGCGGGGTCAGTTCCTACGAGTGACGTTGGTCCCGTGGGAGGTGTTGGTGCCACCCACGGGGCCGTTCGGGGGCTGTTTCGAGTTTTCACCCTCTAACGTTATGTTTTTAAGCCTAAGTGTAGAAATAAGCAAATTACCGTCGGACTCTCAAACCGGAAGACCCGCTGCTGCGGGGCCAGTTCCTACTAGTTACGTTGGTCCCATGGGAGGTGTTGGTGCCACCCACGGGGCCGTTCGGGGGCTGTTTCGAGTTTTCACCCTCTAACGTCGTGTTTTTAAGCCTAAGTCTAGAAATAAGTAAATTACCGTCGTACTCTCAAACCGGGAGACCCGCGGCTGCGGGGTCAGTTCCTACAAGTTACGTTGGTCCCGTGGGAGGTGTTGGTGCCACCCACGGGGCCGTTCGGGGGCTGTTTCGAGTTTTCACTCTCTAACGTCATGTTTTTAAGCCTAAGTGTAGAAATAAGCAAATTACCGTCGTACTCTCAAACCGGGAGACCCGCGGCTGCGGGGTCAGTTCCTACGAGTTACGTTGGTCCCGTGGGAGGTGTTGGTGCCACCCACGGGGCCGTTCGGGGGCTGTTTCGAATTTTCGCCCTCTAACGTCGTGTTTTTAAGCCTAAGTCTAGAAATAAACAAATTACCGCCGTACTCTCAAATCGGGAGACCCGCGGCTGCGAGGTCAGTTCCTACGAGTTACGTTGGTCCCGTGGGAGGTGTTGGTACCACCCACGGGGCCGTTCGGGGGCTGTTTCGAGTTTTCACCCTCTAACGTCGTATTTTGAAGCCTAAGTCTAGAAATAAGCAAATTACCGTCGTACTCTCAAACCGGGAGACCCGCGGATGCGGGGTCAGTTCCTACGAGTGACGTTGGTCCTGTGGGAGGTGTTGGTGCCACCCACAGGGCCGTTCGGGGACTTTTTCGAGTTTTCACCCTCTAACGTCGTGTTTTGAACCCTAAGTCTAGAAATAAGCAAATTACCGTCGTACTCTCAAACCGGGAGACCCGCGGCTGCGGGGTCCGTTCCTACGAGTTACGTTGGTCCCGTGGGAGGTGTTGGTGCCACCCACGGGGCCGTTCGGGGGCTGTTTCGAGTTTTCACCCTCTAACGTCATGTTTTTAAGCCTAAGTGTAGAAATAAGCAAATTACCGTCGTACTCTCAAACCGGGAGACCCGCGGCTGCGGGGTCAGTTCCTACGAGTGACGTTAGTCCCGTGGGAGGTGTTGGTGCCACCCACGGGGCCGTTCGGGGGCTGCTTCGAGTTTTCACCCTCTAACGTCGTGTTTTTAAGCCTAAGTCTAGAAATAAGCAAATTACCATCGTACTCTCAAACCGGGAGACCCGCGGTTGCGGGGGCAATTCCTACGAGTTACGTTGGTCCCGTGGGAGGTGTTGGTGCCACCCACGGGGCCGTTCGGGTGCAGTTTCGAGTTTTCACCCTCTAACGTCGTGTTTTTAAGCCTAAGTGCAGAAATAAGCAAATTACCGTCGTACTCTCAAACCGGGAGACCCGCGGATGCGGGGTCAGTTCCTACGAGTTACGTTGGTCCCGTGGGAGGTGTTGGTGCCACCCACGGGGCCGTTCGGGGGCTGTTTCGAGTTTTCACCCTCTAACGTCATGTTTTTTAGCCAAAGTGTAAAAATAAGCAAATTACCGTCGTACTCTCAAACCGGGAGACCCGCGGCTGCGGGGTCAGTTCCTACGAGTTACGTTGGTCCTGTGGGAGGTGTTGGTGCCACCCACGGGGCCGTTCGGGGGCTGTTTCGAGTTTTCACCGTCTAACGTTATGTTTTTAAGCCTAAGTGTAGAAATAAGCAAATTACCGTCGTACTCTCAAACCGGGAGACCCGCGGCTGCGGGGTCAGTTCCTACGAGTTACGTTGGTCCCGTGGGAGGTGTTGGTGCCACCCACGGGGCCGTTCGGGGGCTGTTTCGAGTTTTCACCCTCTAACGTCATGTTTTTAAGCCTAAGTACAGAAATAAGCAAATTACCGTCGTACTCTCAAACGGGGAGACCCGCGGCAGCGTGGTCAGTTCCTACGAGTTACGTTGGTCCCGTGGGAGGTGTTGGTGCCATCCACGGGGCCGTTCGGGGGCTATTTCGAGTTGTCACCCTCTAACGTCGTGTTTTTAAGCCTAAGTCTAGAAATAAGCAAATTACCGTCGTACTCTCAAACCGGGAGACCCGCGGCTGCGGGGTCAGTTCCTACCAGTTACGTTGGTCCCGTGGGAGGTGTTGGTTCCACCCACGGGGCCGTTCGGGGGGTGTTTCGAGTTTTCACCGTCTAACGTCATGTTTTTAAGCCTAAGTGTAGAAATAAGCAAATTACCGTCGTACTCTCAAACCGGGAGACCCGCGGCTGCGGGGTCAGTTCCTACGAGTTACGTTGGTCCCGTGGGAGGTGTTGGTGCCACCCACGGGGCCGTTCGGGGGCTGTTTCGAGTTTTCACCCTCTAATGTTATGTTTTTAAGCCTAAGTGTAGAAATAAGCAAATTACCGTCGTACTCTCAAACCGGGAGACCCGCGGCAGCGTGGTCAGTTCCTACGAGTTACGTTGGTCCCGTGGGAGGTGTTGGTGCCATCCACGGGGCCGTTCGGGGGCTGTTTCGAGTTTTCACCCTCTAACGTCGTGTTTTTAAGCCTAAGTCTAGAAATAAGCAAATTACCGTCGTACTCTCAAACCGGGAGACCCGCGGATGCGGGGTCAGTTCCTACGAGTGACGTTGGTCCTGTGGGAGGTGTTGGTGCCACCCACAGGGCCGTTCGGGGACTTTTTCGAGTTTTCACCCTCTAACGTCGTGTTTTGAACCCTAAGTCTAGAAATAAGCAAATTACCGTCGTACTCTCAAACCGGGAGACCCGCGGCTGCGGGGTCCGTTCCTACGAGTTACGTTGGTCCCGTGGGAGGTGTTGGTGCCACCCACGGGGCCGTTCGGGGGCTGTTTCGAGTTTTCACCCTCTAACGTCATGTTTTTAAGCCTAAGTGTAGAAATAAGCAAATTACCGTCGTACTCTCAAACCGGGAGACCCGCGGCTGCGGGGTCAGTTCCTACGAGTGACGTTAGTCCCGTGGGAGGTGTTGGTGCCACCCACGGGGCCGTTCGGGGGCTGCTTCGAGTTTTCACCCTCTAACGTCGTGTTTTTAAGCCTAAGTCTAGAAATAAGCAAATTACCGTCGTACTCTCAAACCGGGAGACCCGCGGCTGCGGGGGCAATTCCTACGAGTTACGTTGGTCCCGTGGGAGGTGTTGGTGCCACCCACGGGCCCGTTCGGGTGCAGTTTCGAGTTTTCACCCTCTAACGTCGTGTTTTTAAGCCTAAGTGCAGAAATAAGCAAATTACCGTCGTACTCTCAAACCGGGAGACCCGCGGATGCGGGGTCAGTTCCTACGAGTTACGTTGGTCCCGTGGGAGGTGTTGGTGCCACCCACGGGGCCGTTCGGGGGCTGTTTCGAGTTTTCACCCTCTAACGTCATGTTTTTAAGCCAAAGTGTAGAAATAAGCAAATTACCGTCGTACTCTCAAACCGGGAGACCCGCGGCTGCGGGGTCAGTTCCTACGAGTTACGATGGTCCTGTGGGAGGTGTTGGTGCCACCCACGGGGCCGTTCGGGGGCTGTTTCGAGTTTTCACCGTCTAACGTTATGTTTTTAAGCCTAAGTGTAGAAATAAGCAAATTACCGTCGTACTCTCAAACCGGGAGACCCACGGCTGCGGGGTCAGTTCCTACGAGTTACGTTGGTCCCGTGGGAGGTGTTGGTGCCACCCACGGGGCCGTTCGGGGGCTGTTTCGAGTTTTCACCCTCTAACGTCATGTTTTTAAGCCTAAGTACAGAAATAAGCAAATTATCGTCGTACTCTCAAACCGGGAGACCCGCGGCAGCGTGGTCAGTTCCTACGAGTTACGTTGGTCCCGTGGGAGGTGTTGGTGCCATCCACGGGGCCGTTCGGGGGCTATTTCGAGTTGTCACCCTCTAACGTCGTGTTTTTAAGCCTAAGTCTAGAAATAAGCAAATTACCGTCGTACTCTCAAACCGGGAGACCCGCGGCTGCAGGGTCAGTTCCTACCAGTTACGTTGGTCCCGTGGGAGGTGTTGGTTCCACCCACGGGGCCGTTCGGGGGGTGTTTCGAGTTTTCACCGTCTAACGTCATGTTTTTAAGCCTAAGTGTAGAAATAAGCAAATTACCGTCGTACTCTCAAACCGGGAGACCCGCGGCTGCGGGGTCAGTTCCTACGAGTTACGTTGGTCCCGTGGGAGGTGTTGGTGCCACCCACGGGGCCGTTCGGGGGCTGTTTCGAGTTTTCACCCTCTAATGTTATGTTTTTAAGCCTAAGTGTAGAAATAAGCAAATTACCGTCGTACTCTCAAACCGGGAGACCCGCGGCAGCGTGGTCAGTTCCTACGAGTTACGTTGGTCCCGTGGGAGGTGTTGGTGCCATCCACGGGGCCGTTCGGGGGCTGTTTCGAGTTTTCACCCTCTAACGTCGTGTTTTTAAGCCTAAGTCTAGAAATAAGCAAATTACCGTCGTACTCTCAAACCGGGAGACCCGCGGCTGCGGGGTCAGTTCCTACGAGTTACGTTGGTCCCGTGGGAGGTGTTGGTGCCACCCACGGGGCCGTTCGGGGGCTGTTTCGAGTTTTCACCCTCTAACGTCATGTTTTTAAGCCTAAGTGTAGAAATAAGCAAATTACCGTCGTACTCTCAAACCGGGAGACCCGCGGCTGCGGGGTCAGTTCCTACGAGTTACGTTTGTCCCGTGGGAGGTGTTGGTGCCACCCACGGGGCCGTTCGGGGGCTGTTTCGAGTTTTCACCCTCTAACGTCGTGTTTTTAAGCCTAAGTCTAGAAATAAGCAAATTACCGTCGTACTCTCAAACCGGGAGACCCGCGGCTGCGGGGTCAGTTCCTACGAGTTACGTTGGTCCCATGGGAGGTGTTGGTGCAACCCACGGGGCCGTTCGTGGGCTGTTGCGAGTTTTCACCCTCTAACGTCATGTTTTTAAGCCTAAGTGCAGAAATAAGCAAATTACCGTCGTACTCTCAAACCGGGAGACCCGCGGCAGCGTGGTCAGTTCCTACGAGTTACGTTGGTCCCGTGGGAGGTGTTGGTGCCATCCACGGGGCCGTTCGGGGGCTGTTTCGAGTTTTCACCCTCTAACGTCTTGTTTTTAAGCCTAAGTCTAGAAATAAGCAAATTACCGTCGTAATCTCAAACCGGGAGACCCGCGGCTGCGGGGACAGTTCCTACGAGTTACGTTGGTCCCGTGGGAGGTGTTGGTGCCACCCACGGGGCCGTTCGGGGGCTGTTTCGAGTTTTCACCCTCTAACGTCATGTTTTTAAGCCTAAGTGTAGAAATAAGCAAATTACCGTCGTACTCTCAAACCGGGAGACCCGCGGCTGCGGGGTCAGTTCCTACGAGTTACGTTGGTCCCGTGGGAGGTGTTGGTGCCACCCACGGGGCCGTTCGGGGGCTGTTTCGAGTTTTCACCCTCTAATGTTATGTTTTTAAGCCTAAGTGTAGAAATAAGCAAATTACCGTCGTACTCTCAAACCGGGAGACCCGCGGCAGCGTGGTCAGTTCCTACGAGTTACGTTGGTCCCGTGGGAGGTGTTGGTGCCATCCACGGGGCCGTTCGGGGGCTGTTTCGAGTTTTCACCCTCTAACGTCGTGTTTTTAAGCCTAAGTCTAGAAATAAGCAAATTACCGTCGTACTCTCAAACCGGGAGACCCGCGGCTGCGGGGTCAGTTCCTACGAGTTACGTTGGTCCCGTGGGAGGTGTTTGTGCCACCCACGGGGCCGTTCGGGGGCTGTTTCGAATTTTCACCCTCTAACGTCATGTTTTTAAGCCTAAGTGTAGAAATAAGAAAATTACCGTCGTACTCTCAAACCGGGAGACCCGCGGCTGCGGGGTCAGTTCCTACGAGTTACGTTGGTCCCGTGGGAGGTGTTGGTGCCACCCACGGGGCCGTTCGGGGGCTGTTTCGAGTTTTCACCCTCTAACGTCGTGTTTTTAAGCCTAAGTCTAGAAATAAGCAAATTACCGTCGTACTCTCAAACCGGGAGACCCGCGGCTGCGGGGTCAGTTCCTACGAGTTACGTTGGTCCCGTGGGAGGTGTTGGTGCCACCCACGGGGCCGTTCGGGGGCTGTTTCGAGTTTTCACCCTCTAATGTTATGTTTTTAAGCCTAAGTGTAGAAATAAGCAAATTACCGTCGTACTCTCAAACCGGGAGACCCGCGGCAGCGTGGTCAGTTCCTACGAGTTACGTTGGTCCCGTGGGAGGTGTTGGTGCCATCCACGGGGCCGTTGGAGGGCTGTTTCGAGTTTTCACCCTCTAACGTCGTGTTTTTAAGCCTAAGTCTAGAAATAAGCAAATTACCGTCGCACTATCAAACCGGGAGACCCGCGGTTGCGGGGCCAGTTCCTACGAGTTACTTTGGTCCCGTGGGAGGTGTTGGTGCCACCCACGGGGCCGTTCGGGGGCTGTTTCGAGTTTTCACCCTCGAACGTCATGTTTTTAAGCCTAAGTGTAGAAATAAGCAAATTACCGTCGTACTCTCAAACCGGGAGACCCGCGGCTGCGGGGTCAGTTCCTACGAGTTACGTTGGTCCCGTGGGAGGTGTTGGTGCCACCCACGGGGCCGTTCGGGGGCTGTTTCGAGTTTTCACCCTCTAACGTCATGTTTTTAAGCATAAGTGTAGAAATAAGCAAATTACCGTCGTACTCTCAAACCTGGAGACCCGCGGCTGCGGGGTCAGTTCCTACGAGTGACGTTGGTCCCGTGGGAGGTGTTGGTGCCACCCACGGGGCCGTTCGGGGGCTGTTTCGAGTTTTCACCCTCTAACGTTATGTTTTTAAGCCTAAGTGTAGAAATAAGCAAATTACCGTCGGACTCTCAAACCGGAAGACCCGCTGCTGCGGGGCCAGTTCCTACTAGTTACGTTGGTCCCATGGGAGGTGTTGGTGCCACCCACGGGGCCGTTCGGGGGCTGTTTCGAGTTTTCACCCTCTAACGTCGTGTTTTTAAGCCTAAGTCTAGAAATAAGTAAATTACCGTCGTACTCTCAAACCGGGAGACCCGCGGCTGCGGGGTCAGTTCCTACAAGTTACGTTGGTCCCGTGGGAGGTGTTGGTGCCACCCACGGGGCCGTTCGGGGGCTGTTTCGAGTTTTCACTCTCTAACGTCATGTTTTTAAGCCTAAGTGTAGAAATAAGCAAATTACCGTCGTACTCTCAAACCGGGAGACCCGCGGCTGCGGGGTCAGTTCCTACGAGTTACGTTGGTCCCGTGGGAGGTGTTGGTGCCACCCACGGGGCCGTTCGGGGGCTGTTTCGAATTTTCGCCCTCTAACGTCGTGTTTTTAAGCCTAAGTCTAGAAATAAACAAATTACCGCCGTACTCTCAAATCGGGAGACCCGCGGCTGCGAGGTCAGTTCCTACGAGTTACGTTGGTCCCGTGGGAGGTGTTGGTGCCACCCACGGGGCCGTTCGGGGGCTGTTTCGAGTTTTCACCCTCTAACGTCGTATTTTGAAGCCTAAGTCTAGAAATAAGCAAATTACCGTCGTACTCTCAAACCGGGAGACCCGCGGATGCGGGGTCAGTTCCTACGAGTGACGTTGGTCCTGTGGGAGGTGTTGGTGCCACCCACAGGGCCGTTCGGGGACTTTTTCGAGTTTTCACCCTCTAACGTCGTGTTTTGAACCCTAAGTCTAGAAATAAGCAAATTACCGTCGTACTCTCAAACCGGGAGACCCGCGGCTGCGGGGTCCGTTCCTACGAGTTACGTTGGTCCCGTGGGAGGTGTTGGTGCCACCCACGGGGCCGTTCGGGGGCTGTTTCGAGTTTTCACCCTCTAACGTCATGTTTTTAAGCCTAAGTGTAGAAATAAGCAAATTACCGTCGTACTCTCAAACCGGGAGACCCGCGGCTGCGGGGTCAGTTCCTACGAGTGACGTTAGTCCCGTGGGAGGTGTTGGTGCCACCCACGGGGCCGTTCGGGGGCTGCTTCGAGTTTTCACCCTCTAACGTCGTGTTTTTAAGCCTAAGTCTAGAAATAAGCAAATTACCATCGTACTCTCAAACCGGGAGACCCGCGGTTGCGGGGGCAATTCCTACGAGTTACGTTGGTCCCGTGGGAGGTGTTGGTGCCACCCACGGGGCCGTTCGGGTGCAGTTTCGAGTTTTCACCCTCTAACGTCGTGTTTTTAAGCCTAAGTGCAGAAATAAGCAAATTACCGTCGTACTCTCAAACCGGGAGACCCGCGGATGCGGGGTCAGTTCCTACGAGTTACGTTGGTCCCGTGGGAGGTGTTGGTGCCACCCACGGGGCCGTTCGGGGGCTGTTTCGAGTTTTCACCCTCTAACGTCATGTTTTTTAGCCAAAGTGTAAAAATAAGCAAATTACCGTCGTACTCTCAAACCGGGAGACCCGCGGCTGCGGGGTCAGTTCCTACGAGTTACGTTGGTCCTGTGGGAGGTGTTGGTGCCACCCACGGGGCCGTTCGGGGGCTGTTTCGAGTTTTCACCGTCTAACGTTATGTTTTTAAGCCTAAGTGTAGAAATAAGCAAATTACCGTCGTACTCTCAAACCGGGAGACCCGCGGCTGCGGGGTCAGTTCCTACGAGTTACGTTGGTCCCGTGGGAGGTGTTGGTGCCACCCACGGGGCCGTTCGGGGGCTGTTTCGAGTTTTCACCCTCTAACGTCATGTTTTTAAGCCTAAGTACAGAAATAAGCAAATTACCGTCGTACTCTCAAACGGGGAGACCCGCGGCAGCGTGGTCAGTTCCTACGAGTTACGTTGGTCCCGTGGGAGGTGTTGGAGCCATCCACGGGGCCGTTCGGGGGCTATTTCGAGTTGTCACCCTCTAACGTCGTGTTTTTAAGCCTAAGTCTAGAAATAAGCAAATTACCGTCGTACTCTCAAACCGGGAGACCCGCGGCTGCGGGGTCAGTTCCTACCAGTTACGTTGGTCCCGTGGGAGGTGTTGGTTCCACCCACGGGGCCGTTCGGGGGGTGTTTCGAGTTTTCACCGTCTAACATCATGTTTTTAAGCCTAAGTGTAGAAATAAGCAAATTACCGTCGTACTCTCAAACCGGGAGACCCGCGGCTGCGGGGTCAGTTCCTACGAGTTACGTTGGTCCCGTGGGAGGTGTTGGTGCCACCCACGGGGCCGTTCGGGGGCTGTTTCGAGTTTTCACCCTCTAATGTTATGTTTTTAAGCCTAAGTGTAGAAATAAGCAAATTACCGTCGTACTCTCAAACCGGGAGACCCGCGGCAGCGTGGTCAGTTCCTACGAGTTACGTTGGTCCCGTGGGAGGTGTTGGTGCCATCCACGGGGCCGTTCGGGGGCTGTTTCGAGTTTTCACCCTCTAACGTCGTGTTTTTAAGCCTAAGTCTAGAAATAAGCAAATTACCGTCGTACTCTCAAACCGGGAGACCCGCGGCTGCGGGGTCAGTTCCTACGAGTTACGTTGGTCCCGTGGGAGGTGTTGGTGCCACCCACGGGGCCGTTCGGGGGCTGTTTCGAGTTTTCACCCTCTAACGTCATGTTTTTAAGCCTAAGTGTAGAAATAAGCAAATTACCGTCGTACTCTCAAACCGGGAGACCCGCGGCTGCGGGGTCAGTTCCTACGAGTTACGTTTGTCCCGTGGGAGGTGTTGGTGCCACCCACGGGGCCGTTCGGGGGCTGTTTCGAGTTTTCACCCTCTAACGTCGTGTTTTTAAGCCTAAGTCTAGAAATAAGCAAATTACCGTCGTACTCTCAAACCGGGAGACCCACGGCTGCGGGGTCAGTTCCTACGAGTTACGTTGGTCCCATGGGAGGTGTTGGTGCAACCCACGGGGCCGTTCGTGGGCTGTTTCGAGTTTTCACCCTCTAACGTCATGTTTTTAAGCCTAAGTGCAGAAATAAGCAAATTACCGTCGTACTCTCAAACCGGGAGACCCGCGGCAGCGTGGTCAGTTCCTACGAGTTACGTTGGTCCCGTGGGAGGTGTTGGTGCCATCCACGGGGCCGTTCGGGGGCTGTTTCGAGTTTTCACCCTCTAACGTCTTGTTTTTAAGCCTAAGTCTAGAAATAAGCAAATTACCGTCGTAATCTCAAATTGGGAGACCCGCGGCTGCGGGGACAGTTCCTACGAGTTACGTTGGTCCCGTGGGAGGTGTTGGTGCCACCCACGGGGCCGTTCGGGGGCTGTTTCGAGTTTTCACCCTCTAACGTCATGTTTTTAAGCCTAAGTGTAGAAATAAGCAAATTACCGTCGTACTCTCAAACCGGGAGACCCGCGGCTGCGGGGTCAGTTCCTACGAGTTACGTTGGTCCCGTGGGAGGTGTTGGTGCCACCCACGGGGCCGTTCGGGGGCTGTTTCGAGTTTTCACCCTCTAATGTTATGTTTTTAAGCCTAAGTGTAGAAATAAGCAAATTACCGTCGTACTCTCAAACCGGGAGACCCGCGGCAGCGTGGTCAGTTCCTACGAGTTACGTTGGTCCCGTGGGAGGTGTTGGTGCCATCCACGGGGCCGTTCGGGGGCTGTTTCGAGTTTTCACCCTCTAACGTCGTGTTTTTAAGCCTAAGTCTAGAAATAAGCAAATTACCGTCGTACTCTCAAACCGGGAGACCCGCGGCTGCGGGGTCAGTTCCTACGAGTTACGTTGGTCCCGTGGGAGGTGTTTGTGCCACCCACGGGGCCGTTCGGGGGCTGTTTCGAATTTTCACCCTCTAACGTCATGTTTTTAAGCCTAAGTGTAGAAATAAGCAAATTACCGTCGTACTCTCAAACCGGGAGACCCGCGGCTGCGGGGTCAGTTCCTACGAGTTACGTTGGTCCCGTGGGAGGTGTTGGTGCCACCCACGGGGCCGTTCGGGGGCTGTTTCGAGTTTTCACCCTCTAACGTCGTGTTTTTAAGCCTAAGTCTAGAAATAAGCAAATTACCGTCGTACTCTCAAACCGGGAGACCCGCGGCTGCGGGGTCAGTTCCTACGAGTTACGTTGGTCCCGTGGGAGGTGTTGGTGCCACCCACGGGGCCGTTCGGGGGCTGTTTCGAGTTTTCACCCTCTAATGTTATGTTTTTAAGCCTAAGTGTAGAAATAAGCAAATTACCGTCGTACTCTCAAACCGGGAGACCCGCGGCAGCGTGGTCAGTTCCTACGAGTTACGTTGGTCCCGTGGGAGGTGTTGGTGCCATCCACGGGGCCGTTGGAGGGCTGTTTCGAGTTTTCACCCTCTAACGTCGTGTTTTTAAGCCTAAGTCTAGAAATAAGCAAATTACCGTCGCACTCTCAAACCAGGAGACCCGCGGTTGCGGGGCCAGTTCCTACGAGTTACTTTGGTCCCGTGGGAGGTGTTGGTGCCACCCACGGGGCCGTTCGGGGGCTGTTTCGAGTTTTCACCCTCTAACGTCATGTTTTTAAGCCTAAGTATAGAAATAAGCAAATTACCGTCGTACTCTCAAACCGGGAGACCCGCGGCTGCGGGGTCAGTTCCTACGAGTTACGTTGGTCCCGTGGGAGGTGTTGGTGCCACCCACGGGGCCGTTCGGGGGCTGTTTCGAGTTTTCACCCTCTAACGTCATGTTTTTAAGCATAAGTGTAGAAATAAGCAAATTACCGTCGTACTCTCAAACCTGGAGACCCGCGGCTGCGGGGTCAGTTCCTACGAGTGACGTTGGTCCCGTGGGAGGTGTTGGTGCCACCCACGGGGCCGTTCGGGGGCTGTTTCGAGTTTTCACCCTCTAACGTCGTGTTTTTAAGCCTAAGTCTAGAAATAAGCAAATTACCGTCGTACTCTCAAACCGGGAGACCCGTGGCTGCGGGGTCAGTTCCTACGAGTTACGTTGGTCCCGTGGGAGGTGTTGGTGCCACCCACGGGGCCGTTCGGGGGCAGTTTCGAGTTTTCATCCTCTATCGTCATGTTTTTAAGCCTAAGTGCAGAAATAAGCAAATTACCGTCGTACTCTCAAACCGGGAGACCCGCGGCTGCGGGGTCAGTTCCTACGAGTTACGTTGGTCCCGTGGGAGGTGTTGGTGCCACGCACGGGGCCGTTCGGGGGCTATTTCGAGTTTTCACCCTCTAACGTCGTGTTTTTAAGCCTAAGTCTAGAAATAACCAAATTACCGTCGTACTCTCAAACCGGGAGACCCGCGGCTGCGGGGTCAGTTCCTACGAGTTACGTTGGTCCCGTGGGAGGTGTTGGTGCCACCCACGAGGCCGTTCGGGGGTTGTTTCGAGTTTTCACCCTCTAACGTCATGTTTTTAAGCCTAAGTGTAGAAATAAGCAAATTACCGTCGTACTCTCAAACCGGGAGACCCGCGGCTGCGGGGTCAATTCCTACGAGTTACGTTGGTCCCGTGGGAGGTGTTGGTTCCAACCACGGGGCCGTTCGGGGGCTGTTTCGAGTTTTCACCCTCTAACGTTATGTTTTTAAGCCTAAGTGTAGAAATAAGCAAATTACCGTCGGACTCTCAAACCGGAAGACCCGCTGCTGCGGGGCCAGTTCCTACTAGTTACGTTGGTCCCATGGGAGGTGTTGGTGCCACCCACGGGGCCGTTCGGGGGCTGTTTCGAGTTTTCACCCTCTAACGTCGTGTTTTTAAGCCTAAGTCTAGAAATAAGTAAATTACCGTCGTACTCTCAAACCGGGAGACCCGCGGCTGCGGGGTCAATTCCTACGAGTTACGTTGGTCCCGTGGGAGGTGTTGGTGCCACCCACGGGGCCGTTCGGGGGCTGTTTCGAGTTTTCACCCTCTAACGTCGTGTTTTTAAGCCTAAGTCTAGAAATAAGTAAATTACCGTCGTACTCTCAAACCGGGAGACCCGCGGCTGCGGGGTCAATTCCTACGAGTTACGTTGGTCCCGTGGGAGGTGTTGGTTCCAACCACGGGGCCGTTCGGGGGCTGTTTCGGGTTTTCACCCTCTAATGTTATGTTTTTAAGCCTAAGTGTAGAAATAAGCAAATTACCGTCGTACTCTCAAACCGGGAGACCCGCGGCTGCGGGGTCAGTTCCTACGAGTTACGTTGGTCCCGTGGGAGGTGTTGGTGCCACCCACGGGGCCGTTCGGGGGCTGTTTCGAATTTTCGCCCTCTAACGTCGTGTTTTTAAGCCTAAGTCTAGAAATAAACAAATTACCGCCGTACTCTCAAATCGGGAGACCCGCGGCTGCGAGGTCAGTTCCTACGAGTTACGTTGGTCCCGTGGGAGGTGTTGGTGCCACCCACGGGGCCGTTCGGGGGCTGTTTCGAGTTTTCACCCTCTAACGTCGTATTTTGAAGCCTAAGTCTAGAAATAAGCAAATTACCGTCGTACTCTCAAACCGGGAGACCCGCGGATGCGGGGTCAGTTCCTACGAGTGACGTTGGTCCTGTGGGAGGTGTTGGTGCCACCCACAGGGCCGTTCGGGGACTTTTTCGAGTTTTCACCCTCTAACGTCGTGTTTTGAACCCTAAGTCTAGAAATAAGCAAATTACCGTCGTACTCTCAAACCGGGAGACCCGCGGCTGCGGGGTCCGTTCCTACGAGTTACGTTGGTCCCGTGGGAGGTGTTGGTGCCACCCACGGGGCCGTTCGGGGGCTGTTTCGAGTTTTCACCCTCTAACGTCATGTTTTTAAGCCTAAGTGTAGAAATAAGCAAATTACCGTCGTACTCTCAAACCGGGAGACCCGCGGCTGCGGGGTCAGTTCCTACGAGTGACGTTAGTCCCGTGGGAGGTGTTGGTGCCACCCACGGGGCCGTTCGGGGGCTGCTTCGAGTTTTCACCCTCTAACGTCGTGTTTTTAAGCCTAAGTCTAGAAATAAGCAAATTACCATCGTACTCTCAAACCGGGAGACCCGCGGTTGCGGGGGCAATTCCTACGAGTTACGTTGGTCCCGTGGGAGGTGTTGGTGCCACCCACGGGGCCGTTCGGGTGCAGTTTCGAGTTTTCACCCTCTAACGTCGTGTTTTTAAGCCTAAGTGCAGAAATAAGCAAATTACCGTCGTACTCTCAAACCGGGAGACCCGCGGATGCGGGGTCAGTTCCTACGAGTTACGTTGGTCCCGTGGGAGGTGTTGGTGCCACCCACGGGGCCGTTCGGGGGCTGTTTCGAGTTTTCACCCTCTAACGTCATGTTTTTTAGCCAAAGTGTAAAAATAAGCAAATTACCGTCGTACTCTCAAACCGGGAGACCCGCGGCTGCGGGGTCAGTTCCTACGAGTTACGTTGGTCCTGTGGGAGGTGTTGGTGCCACCCACGGGGCCGTTCGGGGGCTGTTTCGAGTTTTCACCGTCTAACGTTATG